>JBBPLF010000007.1:0-165690 GCA_038089615.1 Aureoboletus auriporus
CCTACAAATTCGGGTCAATACGAGGTTCGGTCTATGTTGGTGATGTGAACTGACGTAGACAGCAGGTATATAAACTCTGTCTGCAACGTGAGTTGTTATGGGCAGGGAAGGAGCGGAGGCTCACCTATTGCCTTCGATTACATCCACTAGGTCATCCGAGGTACAGTTTGGTTCGCGTATGGTGACATCGGCATTGCTGAGCTTGTACTCGCTGAGCACGGCTTTGATTTCATCGTGATCAATGTTGGTGAGGGGCACGGTATTTGTTATTGCAACCCCGCCCTTGTCTTTCTTGCGAACTAAGATCGCAGGGGGCTTTTTGTTCAGTCGGATACCAAATCCTTCTAGTTCGCCTTCAATAATCTTCTTGTCTCCGAGTGGTTTGAGAACATCAAGGACGATAAAGATAAGGTTGCACGTCCGGGCAACTGCCAAAGGTGTATTCAGTCTTTACTAGGTCACTGTGCGGAACCCTGCGCCTCATTTCGTACCAGCAATCACTAGGGCCGTCAGCAAAAAAGAAGCTTACACGCATTATATACGACTTACCCTGACGACCTCTGCCGCGACCGTCGTTCGCACCCTCAATAATACCAGCTGAGCAGTACTGAGCATTAGTCTGCGGAATGCATGAATTGCTCACGTAGATCTAAAATCTGTATCGGGGCACCGTGTACTTTTAGGGTTCCAGGAACGGTGGTGAGGGTGGTGAAATCAATCTCCGAGACTTCTGAATGAGTTCCTGTGAGTTTTGACATGAGAGTAGACTTGTGAATTGGTGAGTACGACGATGCATCTGAGTAGGGTCATCGATCTCACCTTTCCGACAGACGGGAAGCCAACGAAGCCGACAGACGCCACTCCTGTGCGAGCTACATCGAATCCGATACCACCGCCGCCACCGCCACCTCCAGATGGTGATATTAACTCTCGCCTGAGCTTTGCGAGTTTGGCCTTGAGCTGACCGAGGTGGTAGCTGGTGGCCTTATTCTTTTGGGCTAAGTGATTGAATGCGTTTGACAAGTGCAGAGAACAAGTATCGGTGCACAAACATACTTCTGGCCTACATGCTTGGGTGAATGACAGTATGGTCGGAAGATGTTGCTCAAGATTACCATCTCATCTTCGATTTCCTTGTGGTAACCAACGTGGGTCAAGAAGAACGAAAACTATACAGAAGAGTGACATACTTTGATCTTCTGTACGGTGGTCATTGTTGCGGAAAGTGTAGTTATTGTTGGTTATGTAATTCACTTGTTACCCTTTGATACGCAGTCGCCTGTCCTACTCCAGACCAGAGCCATTTGTCCGTCTTGTCCTCCTCCCCCCACAACGCTCTCTACGGTGTGCTCCACTCGGTCCTTTCTTTTTTACACATTCCTTCCAGCACGCTCAGTATCGGTCTGTGGCGACTGTGTCGCTAACGCTCGTTGCTTACCGTACTCAACAACTCGCTCGCCGCCGTGATCATTCCTCGATCGATCACACCACCCCCATCATACAATGTGTTCCGGCCCTGCATGGAAACGGGAGATTGTTCCCGACCACAAGGTACCTATAGAGTAGTCGCTTCTCCCAAGTCCTGAATGAACATGTCCTTCTAGTTCGACTTCATCGACACACGAGAATTCACAGACAATGGATTCTTCATGCGGTTAAAGTGAGTCCCTGTTCATATGTGCAGGATGCTTTCCCCCCATTTGCAACACGTTTGACCTCGCACACGTCTAGGTACTTGTGGCTTTACATCATCATCCTCAAATCATTTCTTGTGTATATCTCTGATATCTTTTCTGCAACTACGATGTTGACCACCTCCACGTGGTCAAATCAAATTTTCGATGATTGTCAACATCAAGAGGGTTGTTTCTATATCCCTTTTAACATTGGAAAATGGTTGTTCGTGGGCTGTATCATTTTTGGTTTCCTGTTGGTATGTATGCACGCTCGACCCAGCCTACACCGTTCTTATCTTCTCAGTTAGCATATGAAGCCCGCAAGTCAAAGAAGATAATAGCCAGTCGGGATATTTCATATGCTTTCACGAACGTGATGGCAAATCACTATTATTCACTCCGTATGCATCTACATTAGCAGACAGTATCGATCACTCAGTGCGTTGTGTTGCAGGCTCGTACGACTACTTCTGCTTCTTCGACCACATCAGCAATTCCACCAAAAAGAAGGATGACTTCGCTTTCTTTATCTTCTTTACGTTCAAGAGCAAGTCATTTGAATTCGTGTCGCTGTATGAGCACTAACCCCCCTGTATAGGTTGGAAGCGTTTGCTTTTGTCTGATGGTCCTCGACAGACAATCAACGCCCTGACTCTCTACAGTATTTACCTCGCCAAGAAGAACAACGGTCCATGGTTCGCCGTATCGAAGTACTTTGCTGGAAACAGTCTGTCGACGTCCGCCCTGACCGTTACAACGTTTTTCACCTTTGTGGTCTTTGCCGGCTCGCTTCTTTTGTTAATTATTGCCGGCATCTGTTATATTCCCCTCCTTTGCTACATTCAAGGAAATCTCAAGGTAGGATTTTCTCCACATCTAAGCTCGACAGATATAGGTTGATCTCAACCTTTCAGGAATATGTGTGCCACAAAGTTGACAAGGTGAGTTTCCGCCTGTGCGCATCTTGCATGTAACCAAGCGATCTTCAGCGTATTGCCGAGGTCATCAAACGCCGCAACAAGGAGCGGCAAGCTAAGGCTGCTGCGCTTGCTAAGAAGGAAGCTATGGGCGACTTTTCTCACCTGAAGAACAAGAAGGGTGAGATGATAGCGAAGCCCTTACCACAACCCACACTTCCAAATCTCTCGGTTGATGATGATGATGACGACACCATCGCCATCAAGCGAGGGCCATCTCCAAACCATTATGCTCAAGACTATCACTATCCTTCTGATAACAAGAGCGTGGCACCGAGTTATCACACAAATCCCGTGGGAGCTGACTATGCCGATTACCCTCACATGCCAACGTACAATGGGGGGTATTCTAACCAGACGCCAGGCGCACACGGCCAATACAATCCTTCCGCCGCTACCTTTGACGAAGAAGCACCCCAACGCTACGCGTACGACGACGACTATAGCAGCCAAATCAACCTCTCTTCAGCTGCAGCTCCTATATCTTACCAACAGACGGGTGCATATGGCCAAGACGTCTATGGCAGGCCGACCCCTGCAATACGGCCACCAAACGACAGTGTGGGAGTTACTCGCGATGTGCAGGACTATCCGAGTCATTATGCGCAGCCAGCGTATGCCTACGACTACGCATCCTACGGGGATCCATACCATCAGTACCAGAGACACGGAGAGCAGGGTTCACATGAATTTGGACAAGCTATGTAGCCCGCTAGCCTATAGTGAATTATTGTGACTTCGTCTATTCTCCCGCAGTGTTTCATTTACTCGTTTTGACATCCATCTGGGTACCATGAGAAATCCACTATCGCACAGGTACGCAACGCTTGTTTTATCGTCTACTTCCACATGGAACATTACCTCCGACATTTGAACCCGAGATCAATGGGAAGCAAGTTACTATATAGGTCGTCATTGTGCTCTTGGCATTAGCAGTCGAAACGCGTGTGAGCTACTTGGATGCTGTCCCTCTGTCCGAGAATCACCCCTAGTGCTGACATGTGTCAATATTTGAAGAGATGTCCCCGTCGACATCACATAACCATGTAGCACACCTACATCTTCTCTATGATGAACAAAAGCCTTCACTTTAGGTGTTCTTGAGAAATTGAAGATCGACTTCCGTGATGATGCACGAATGGTGTACAAAGTTCTGTGATCAGTGCGTGTCAATACAGAGCTGGTTTCTGGTCTAACCTTGAGGTCACATGCACAGACACCCCCTTCATCCAAGTCGCATGACAAAAGAACGTGTCTCATAAGCACTTTGCGTTGGTCAACTAGCTTAGACCTTGATTTCCTCATCGGAGATGAAGCGCTGGCGAACGCAAAGATATGCATGACTGATAACTGGGATCACATGGAACGTTATTGGGAACAGACGATCTTCAAGTACCTGTGCGCGGAGCCCGAGGATCAGTATTTCCTTCTGGTTAGTCGTCCGCAATCGTTAGAGGTATTATAATGCTGATCTGAAACCATCAGACTGAGCCGCCTCTCGATCCACCGGAGAACCGAGAACAAACGGCCCGGATATTCTTCGAATCATTCAACACCAAAGGTCTCTCTGCATCGTTGTCCAGGCAGTGCTAGCACTCGCCGCATCGTGGTCTTCCAATAGAGTCACAGGCAGAATGTCAACAGGCACGGTCATTGGCTCTGGTGACGGTGTCACGCCCGTTATTCCTTGTGTGGAAGGTTATGTGATTGGAAGTGCTATCAAACATATTCCTATTGTCGGTCGCAATATCACACAATTCGTGCTCACCCTTTTGCGAGAGCAAGGTGAAACGGCCGCAGTACTTCTTGAAGATCAATTGAGACTTGCCTCGAAGGTGAAGGAGGATTACAGTTACGCTTGTCAGGACATTGTCAAGGAGTTCAGAAAGTATGATGCCGAGCCGAATAAGTAGTTCGAGAGGTACGACGACGAACATAGCGTCAGTGGGAAGGTACGTTGATAGTTGATATACTACCTCGAGTTTTGCTGACCGGTTTTCCTGCAGAAGTATTCGATCGATGTCAGCTATGAGCGTTTCCTTGCGCGTGAAATCTTTTTTCAATCCGGAGATATATTCATCCGATTTCTTAACGCCACTTTCCGAAATTGTTGACGATGGTGATCTAAGCATCACCCATCGATGTTCGTCGCGAATTATACAAGGTAAGTGAGATCTTGTTATTGAAGTTCATTTCCTGACTCCACGGATAGAATATCGTGTTGTCGTGAGGTTCCACGATATTCCAGCATTTTGGTCAGCGACTCAAGCGGGACCGTATCCAATTGGTAGATCGCCGGCTCGAAGTTAGCGTGATCTCCAGTGGCAGTACTCAAAGGGTTCGGTCCATATGGTAATATTTGCCGAAGGTATCCTGATGTTTTGTCTATCAGTCATCTGGGGTTGGAGCAGAAGTCATCTCACACAAGTGGCACCGACGGTAAAATATATGGATACCGTCGCAGATGTGGGAACTCATCACTTTCTCTAGTTATGCTGTCTGGTTCGGAGGTTCCCTATAGGCATCATTGGCGGGATTCTCTATTTTTCACCCAGGTTCGTTACCCAAGCTGATATTTGCACAACCGGAATTTCATACATCATCCCACACAAAAGCTTAATATAACGAAATTGGTTATATCTGGGGACGGTACCAGATCTTTGGGAGTGCAACATAGAGTTCAATTCTCTAACACGAAGTGTGGGTAGACAATCAAAGGCGCCTATGAGATGTCATCCTAGCCAAGAGTAACAAGTGGCTGGGGATCCAGGTTATCTGCCACTGTAGAGGAGGCCTATTCAACAACGACCGATAATCATCGAGATATAAAACCGCTTTCTAGGGACAAGGGACAAGAACTACTGTGCTCAGACTTCCGAGCAAAGACATCTCGTGTGTAATCGGCACCAAAGGGCGTCGAGATGATCGACAGGTCCTGTAAAGCTGAAGCTGAACGCTCCTGCCTGCCTGTTCTTCGGGTATAACCGAGCCCTTCTTGTATGTCTGAACAGTACTTCGTCCTTGCAATGCTGACTGAATCTGACAAGGAGGCGCGTCGCAAACACGTCGGTCGGTTGGCCGTGCAGTGATGCGGATATCATGTGCCAGTGGTCGTATACGAAAAATTCACTCGAATTCGTGCATGCCGTGCCAGTGGTGACTGGTCCACCCAACGTTCTTCATTTTGTCCTGCCGTCGCACTCGTATGTGGGCGTTAAAAGATGAAAGAGCTGTTGGTCATGTCCATGATCAACAAGAACGGTACAGTGTGCATTCATCGGCGTATGTGGGCCCACCGTAGAGTTCCAGAAGACGTGGCCCCCTCTGCAAGACGTTGGATGCCAAGTGAAAGAGAGCCCCTGAGTGGCAACCACTGTCAGCTCCTCGACGAGCGTGTCATTTTTTGTTCCCAAACTGCCTGAGAATCGGGCCAGCGTTCACGTTGGCTAGGACCTTTGGATGGTAAATTGGTAATAGCTAGATCTCGCTCTCCTGCCGGTGTTCGACCTTTATCGCCTGGTAGTGATAAAGCGTTGTGGCCGAGCGTTGAGGTATTTGGTATTAAAGAATTGCATAAAATGGATGCTATTACAAGCTCAGAGCCTCAGTAACTAGTGTGTGTGATGTCAAAATACTCTATTCATTGTTCTCCATGCACAAAACGACCCAGATCAAATTTATCAAAGGAACACCAAGAACCAAGCTATGAAGAAAACAAAGAGCAGACCATAAGTAGTAGTGTGGTATCCAAAGGAGGAGGGCGCCAGATGTACTTCGCAGCCAGCCACCATCGCCGAGTTCCCATGTCCATGCATCGTGGTGAGCATGCAGTGAATTGGAGCCATGTGGTAAGGACTCCAGGTACTGAGAATCGCGTATATCAAGTCGCGGAACGACGACAGACGCAGTCTTGGCATGCCAAATTCGCACTGTTCTGTCGTTAGAGCCGGAGACGACGCGCTTTCCATCAGGTGAAAATCCGACTGATGTGATATAACCAGTGTGTCCGTTGAAGAGCCCAGCAACGACAGAGGCTGTCTCCGCATCCCAAATGCGCACTGTTCTGTCTTCAGAGCCGGAGACGACGCGCTTTCCATCAGGTGAAAACCCGACTGATGTGACCCGATCAGAGTGTCTGTTGAAGGGCCCAGCAACGATAGAACCTGTCTCGGCATCCCAGATCCGCACTGTTCTGTCTTCAGAGCCAGAGACGACGCGCTTTCCATCGGGTGAAAACCCGACTGATGTGACCCGATCAGTGTGTCCGTTGAAGAATCCAGCAATGGCAGAGCCTGTCTCGGCATCCCAAATCCGCACTGTTCTGTCAAGAGAGCCGGAGACGACGCGCCTTCCATCAGGTGAAAACCCGACTGACGTGACGTAATCAATGTGTCCGATGAAGGGCCCAGCAACGACGGAGCCTGTCCCCGCATCCCAGATCCGCAGTGTTCTGTCTCGAGAGCCGGAGACGACGCGCTTTCCATCAGGTGAAAACCCGACAGATGTGACATTATCAGTGTGTCCGTTGAAGGGCCCAGCGACGACAGTGCCTGTTTCGGCATCCCAAATTCGTACTGTATTGTCTTCAGACCCGGAGATGACGCGCTTTCCATCAGGTGAAAACTCGACTGATGTGACGTAATCAGTGTGTCCGTTGAAGGACCCACCAACGACCGAGCCTGTCTCGGTATCCCAAATCCGCACCGTTCTGTCTCGAGAGCCGGAGACGACGCGCTTCCCATCAGGTGAAAACCCGACTGATCTGACGTAGCCAGTGTGCCCTCTCATAACTGTATTTTGACGAGCTGACATCTGTGAGCTAAAAGAGACGGGAGAAAACACATTGACCGACTTTGCTGAGCAAGATTGTCTGTCGAAGTGGATTGAACCACTGCCAGTGTAACTTCTAAAATGCGTGAATTACAAGATTGACGCTAAATTTTACAAGTCGACTCACCTTGTTCTGTATGACTATCCATCGAAGCGGATTCTGTAGAGGTAGTCTGATGGAAGTGAGAAGAGAGCGAGGCGACGTGGCACCTTGCGACCGGACATTGTGTTGCCGCAAGGTGGGTGGCCTCGCGCCTGCTTCAACGGTGGCGTTACCTCAGCACTGCGCGGGTGCAATCAATCAATTGATCACGTCACGAGATAACCCATCCGATACGCTCGTGTTCCCACCTCTCCTTCGTCCGTGAGGACCAGTTCATCGACATTTTTATGTCATGATATCCCCGTCTCTTCATGCCATCCTTCCCGTTGGAAAAATGCAAGCATCTCTCCCTCACCTCAACGGCTTTCGATCCTCGTAACCTTGGGCAAGACTTGGACCCCATCGTCGACCACTACGTCTTCTGCAATGCCATGAAATTATGCACTTTTCACTGCGATAGTTTCGCAAGATCCCCCCTCAGCGATCTTGATTCCAGCACTTCTTGATGGTCTGCACAGGTCCTGTCTCATCCACAGTGCGTCGCCACATTTAATCACAGGCGACTACGCATATTCAATTAGCCCTACCACGTGCTCGCGTGAGACACGTTCAACAATCGAAGCAAACCAAGACGTACCGGCCCGTGGCATCGACCATGACCCCTTCCGTTCCAGAATACATCCTAAAGACGGTGGCAGGTCCGGGACTTCGCGCAACCCCTTGCGA
The DNA here is from genome assembly GCA_038089615.1 of Aureoboletus auriporus. Taxonomy (NCBI): domain Eukaryota; kingdom Fungi; phylum Basidiomycota; class Agaricomycetes; order Boletales; family Boletaceae; genus Aureoboletus; species Aureoboletus auriporus. The sequence continues at coordinate 8,313 of JBBPLF010000007.1, forward strand.
TCCCTTCTTGCGCGTCCATCGTTGAAGAGATGAAAAAGCGACCCTGCGTAGACACATTTGACCGGGACGCGCAGATCATCGAGACGCCCTACATCCCTTGTCGACGGAAGGACCTTGTTCGTTTGTGAAGGGAATGGGAAAAAGGGCGCTATTCAAGACGTTACCGACAAAAAAAGAGATGGGGACACGTCTCTCGATCGGAGTAGAGTTCGTATCCAAGATCGATCCCGTGAATACTGGGCGGAGCTTACATCCAACCACAGCCTGAGGGCGGTCACTTCCTGCCCTGTTCAGGCTGTTCTTCGGGTACAACCGAGCCATTCTTGTACTAGTACGTCTGTACAGTACTTCGTCCTTCGCAACGCTAACTGAATCTGGATCATAGACGATGCCGGACTACGGGGCGGCGCGTCGCAGACACCTCGGTCGATTGGCCGTGCAGTGTTGCGGATATCGTGTTGTCGTATGCGAAAAATCCATTCGGGTCTCGTGCCGGTGGTGACTGGTCCACTCAATGCTCTTCTTCTTGTCCTACTGTCGCACTCGTATATGAGCATCAAAAGACGAAAAAGCTGTTGGTCACGTCCATGATCAACAAGGACGGTACCGGGCCACGGTGCATTCATCGGCATACGTGACCCCGTCGTAAAGCTTCAAAGACGTGGCCCACTCTGCAAGACGTTGGATGCCAAGTGAAAGAGAGCCCTGAGTGGCGTCCACTGTCAGCTCCTCGACGAGCCTGAGTGTCGTTTTTTGGTTCCAAACTACTTGAGAATCGGACCAGCGTTCACGTTAGCTAGGACCTTTGGATGGTAAATTGGTAATAGCTAGATCTCGCTCTCCCGCCAGTGTTCGACCTTTATCGTCTGCTAGTGATAAAGCGTTGTGGCCGAGCGCTGAGGCCTGAGATTTGGTATTAAAAAATCACATAAATGGATGCTATTACAAGCTCGGAGCCTCAGAGTAACTAGTGTGCATGACGTCAAAACACTCTATCCACCGTTCCCCATGCACAAAACGACTCAGATCAAATTTTATCATGGGAACACCAAGAACCAAGCTAGGAAGAAAACAAAGAGCAGACCTTGGGTAGTAGTGTGGTATCCAAAGGAGGAGGGCGCCAGATGTACTTCGCAGCCAACCATCATCGCCGAGTTCCCAAGTGCATGCATCACGGTTAGCATGCAAAGAATTGAAGCCGTGTGGTAAAGATGTCAGGTATTGAGGATCATGGACACCAAATGACGGAGCGACGACAGACGCAGTCTCGGCATGCCAAATCCGCACTGTTCTGTCCCGAGAGCCAGAGACGATGCGCTTTCCATCAGGTGAAAACCCGACTGACGTGACGTAATGAGTGTGTCCTTTGAAGGGCTCAGCAACGACAGAGGCTGTCTCCGCATCCCAAATGCGCACTGTTCTGTCTTCAGAGCCAGAGACGACGCGCTTTCCGTCAGATGAGAACCCGATTGACGTGACGTCGTGAGTGTGTCCTTTGAAGGGCCCAGCAACAACAGAGCCTGTCTCAGCATTCCAAATCTGCACTGTTCTGTCTTGAGAGCCGGAGACGATCCGCTTTCCATCAGGTGAAAACCCGACTGATGTGACCCGATCAGAGTGTCTGTTGAAGGGCCCAGCAACGATAGAACCTGTCTCGGCATCCCAGATCCGCACTGTTCTGTCTTCAGAGCCAGAGACGACACGCTTTCCATCAGGTGAAAATCCGACCGATGTGACCGAACCAGTGTGTCCGTTGAAGGGTCCAGCAACGACAGAACCTGTCTCGGCATCCCATATGCGCACTGTTCTGTCTTCAGAGCCGGAGACGACGCGCTTTCCATCGGGTGAAAACCCGACTGACGTGACGGAAGAAGTGTGTCCGTCGAAGGGCCTAGCAAGGACAGAGCCTGTCTTGGCATGCCAAATCCGCACTGTTTTGTCAAGAGAGCCGGAGACGACTCGCTTTCTATCAGGTGAAAACCCAACTGATGTGACGTAATCAGTGTGTCCGTTGAAGGGGCCGGCAACGATAGAACCTGTCTCGGTATCCCAAATGCGCACTGTTCTGTCTTGAGAGCCGGAGACGATCCGCTTTCCGTCAGATGAAAACCCGACGGATGTGACCCAATCAGTGTGTCCGTTTAAGGGCCCACCAACGACAAAGGCTGTCTCGGCATCCCAAATCCGCACTATTCTATCTCGAGAGCCGGAGACGACGCGCTTCCCATCAGGTGAAAACCCGACTGATGTGACGTAACCAGTGTGTCCGTCGAAGGGTCCAGCAACGACAGAACCTGTCTCGGCATCCCAAATGCGCACTGTTCTGTCTTGAGAGCCGGAGACGATACGTTGTCCATCAGGTGAAAATCCGACTGATGTGACGTAACGAGTGTGTCCGTTGAAGGGCCCAGTAATGACGGAACCTGTCTGGGCATCCCAAATGCGCACTGTTCTGTCTTCAGAGCCGGAGACGACGCGCTTTCCATCAGGTGAAAACCCAACTGATGTGACTTGACCAGTGTGTCCATTGAAGGGCCCAGCAACGACAGAACCTGTCTCGGCATCCCAGATGCGCACTGTTCTGTCTTCAGAGCCAGAGACGACACGTTTTCCATCAGGTGAAAACCCGACTGACGTGACGTAATCAATGTGTCCGATGAAGGGCCCAGCAACGACGGAGCCTGTCTCCGCATCCCAGATCCGCAGTGTTCTGTCTCGAGAGCCGGAGACGACGCGCCTTCTATCAGGTGAAAACCCGACTGATGTGACGTAATGAATGTGTCCGTGGAAGGGGCCAGCAACGACAGAGCCTGTCTCGGCATCCCAAATACGCACTGTTGTGTCGTCAGAGCCAGAGACGACGCGCATTCCATCAGGTGAAAACGCGACTGATGTGATGTAATGAGCGCGTCCCTTGAAAGGCCCAGCAACGATGGAACCTGTCTCGGCATCCCAAATGCGCACTGTTGTGTCGTCAGAGCCGGAGACGACGCGTTTTCCATCAGGCGAAAACCCGACTGATCTGACGTAATGAGTGTGTCCCCTCATAACGGTCTGCAATGATGGCATGAGTTCAACATCCCCGTTGTTCGTTTGAACTGTCTTCTTGAGTTTATCACCGTATATGCGTCGAATCTGCGATCCCTTTCCCCACATTGGCACTGCAGAGATATACAAGTGCGGCGTGCTCTGACAAATCATTCCCCGAAAGATTGTCATGAATTTGACCACCTCATATGTGACATCAGCCAACTCCTTGTCGCTGTTCTATTTCATCGTCAATTTCATAAAAGATCTGACTAGATATTGACCAACCCGATACCACAATTCCAGTCTTTCCATGGCCGGTATCACCACCTTGGTTTCTCCCACAAGGCTGAGTGCCTCCAACCAAAAGAGCAACCGAGAATGTATGAACGACTCGATATCGGAGAGCCCATCAAAGTCGGATGGCTTAGTGTTTGAGAGATCGAGATGGGTTGCGAAATATTGACAGGCATATGCAAGGGAGTGTGGAATGGTGTCCTGAACACGATCACGTAGACCAGGGACATCTTCATTTAACACATGAGATGTCTCAAGACTGCATATGTTGAAACGCAGCTGCTCCTTCATGAGTCGCAGGCAGGAACGGGCGAGAAATCGGTGCCGATCTGATGTATTGATAAACCATGGCTTGCTCCCACAGCGATTGGGGTCTGTGAGATAATCCGTGACAGAGGTATGGAGCATCCTAATCGGTTTATCTTCACTGTAGCGAAGCAGAAAGCGAAGAGATGAAAGGATGGTGGATGATGAGCGTTTCAATACTAGAAGCTGATCGATGACTTGAACGGTCATTGGCACCTGTCCAACAACAACGGCACCAACAATGGCTTGGAACTCGTCAACGAAGCGGGCATCCTCCCAGTCGCCGACTGACTCCAGAACAGTAGCAAACATACCACCAAGTCGCTCCTTACTGGTACTACTGTCCGAGATCAGTAGATACTCTAAGCTGGTTTGTGGATGAAATGCGTTTTCAACGAACGATGCTGTCGTTGACGCCAAAATGAACACCCCTTCCATGTAACGTGAGAGTTTAAGCATGGTTGGACTTCCTGGCCAGTACTTTGGTAACTGGCTCGAGGGGCGGCCCGTACGGATCCTACCCATGCTATCGTATAGAAATTTGAGCACGTCCTCCGTGGATGGTAGAAGTTCCACACGATTGATGCGCTTCATGTTTGGAGGTGTCATGAATAGCTCGACGATGTCCGGTTCGGCACGACTGGTGATCAGAAATTTGAGTGGGGGAGGAAGCTCGGTGAACCTCTTTGCTACAAGGTCCACAAGCACCCTACGTGTTTTCTCGTCTCCGCATTCGTCGAGAGAATCGAGAATGATGAGGAAGGGGGAGCCGAGTGTAGCTCGGGGTGTGGTCAAAGGCTCATGAAGAAGCGTTGTGAACTGAGTGGCAAGGGATTCCGTGGCTATCTTGGGATTCCGTTTGATAGCTGCAAGGATGGGAACTCGGATATCCGAATTGTTGATGGCGAGTTGATAGGCAATGGTGCGGATGACGTGGCTGGGATGACTCGAGGTGGGGTCGTCCCTGTCAAAGAAAAGGTACGCAGCGCACAGTCCTCGACGTTCCTCGGTAATAGAGTGCGCTATAGCGCTCTTCCCAAAACCTGCATCGCCGGAAAGCCAGTGGATGTTTTTATCGGAGGATAAGCTCTCTGCCCAATTAAGAATCGGGTCGATGATGTTTCGCCGTGTGCCCTGGAGACATCCCTTGCGCCCAGAGGGATCCATATTAGCAGGTTCAAGGACTCGGCTGAGAGCTAACGACATCTATGAGCTGTGGGAAATTGGAGACAAGATGTTGACTGACCTTGAATTTCTGTATGACTGGCCGTCGCGGCGGATTCAGGAATAAGGGCTTGATTTTGACAAGTTAACAGCATGAATGAGTTATAAGAACAAGGGAAAACATATCAACCGACTTTGATCTGTGTGACTCTCTGCCGAAACGGATTCAGGGTGGTTAAGAGCTAACAACTGTGAGTTAAAAGAAACAGGAGAGAACATGTAAACTGACTTTGCTGTGGATGACTGACTTCCGATGCAAATTCAGGATTGGGGACTGTATTTTGAAGAGCTAACAGCATCTGTGAATAAATGATAAAACGGGAAAAAATACATCGACCGACTTTGCTGTGCATGACTATCTGTCGAATTTCTGGATTGAATGACTGCAACTTCCAAAATGCGTGATCGACGCTACATTCTACAAATCGACTAACCTTGTTCTGTCTGACTTTCTGTCGAAGCGGATTTAACCACGACGGCGTCTGAAGATTTAGTACGTGGTTCAAAAAACTTCTGCAGCCATGAGCAGGATCTTGATTTGTTAACGTTCGGCATTTGGGCTGGCGAGAATGTACAGGTAGAGACTCTGGCTAAAAGAGAATTCTGGAATAGACGGTGGGTCAAGGGCGTTCCGAGTCAGTAACTTGAAGCCTCGAGGTGGTGTGGCAGTGTGACATCCAGTTTGAACTTCTCTCCAATGGCACAGCACTGCCGCGGGTGCAATTAATCACTAGCTTGACTATCCTCCTTTCTGCAGTCACGAGATAACCCATTCGATACGCTCGTGTTCCCACCTCTCCTTCGTCCGTGAGGACCAGTTCATCGACATTTTTATGTCATGATATCCCCTCTACAAAACCACTCTTCATGCCATCCTTTCCGTTGGAAAAATGCAAGCATCTTCCCTCACCTCAACGGCTTTCGATCCTCGTAACCTTGGGCAAGACTTGGACCCCGTCGCTGACCACTACGTCTTCTGCAATGCCACAGAATCACACGCTTTTCACTGCGATGGTGTTCGCAATCCCCCCCTCAGCGATCTCCTTCGTGGGCCTCGAATCTCCTTCTGATACAGACGACATGGACATGGACTCCAACGACGATGACCAACTTTTTGACTCGCGTTCAACGTCCATTTTCCCGCTGAGGAGTAGTGTCAAGGGCGGCACCAAAGGCTCCCAGACTGAGGCTCACTTCCTGTCCGTGCGGTCTCTCGAGGGGAGTTTCCACGAACGTTCGGACAAGGTAGGCAATGATGAGAAGAGGATGAACAACGCGCGTGCGCGGGACGGCGGGCGTACGGGAGTGGAGGCGTCATGGTGTTGACCGACGATGTCCGTTGAGGGTGGATCATGCGCGCGTTGGTGAATGAGGCTACTATTGTCGATTGACCTCTTCCTTTTTTGATGGTGAAGCGTTCACCAAGTTTTTTTCCCGATCGCGCAGGCCCATTTCTTACGCCCTGTATCATTGCCCTTGCCAAGTTCTTCTTGGTCGTGTGTCGTTTTTTTATCTAGACGGATCTGTTTTGCAAGAATGTATGTTTGTCGACCTTGGAGATACTGACTACATCTCTCTTTCTCAACTTTAATTCAGGTCATTGATATCTATCAACGTATGTCTGCCCTAACCAGACTTTGAGGGACTGCGCTGGATAGAACTTCTCGACCATTCTTGTCCAAGCATGAGAAAAAAAAAGATTGAATTCCTCTGGCAGGTCAGGCATCAAACAAGAAGTTTGTGCGAGTCGAGTGAGTGTAGGTAAGCATTCGTTTACTCATCCTGGGACCGAGCAAGGACTGTGAATGGTATAGGGTCATGTGGATAGGTATCGTTCTCGTTTTCATTGCCGTTTGGATCCTAGTACTCACTGTTGATGTTGGCATCGAGTGAGGAATCCTCATGGTCTTGACATTCAAGTTGCTCGTTTCGCGAGCTCTGCGCGCTCAGGCTAGACACTTGTACCTCTTGCTTGGTGATTCAGATGTGCCAGGATGTGGAAGGACGGTGGACAGGGACGGAGTCCTGACGAGTAGAATAGTAATGTACACTGCATGTAGCAAAGACCCGCTAGTCGAACACCCCAAGGCTATCACTGTAGTGTCTCTCTCCCTGCTACCACATATTTGTAACTTCTAACTTGTATAAATTAAATGAAATCGGGCATGGGTGAATAATTTTTATTCGTGTAGCAAAACAAAACATGATATGGAAATCGGATCTAGGGGAAAATGTGCAACTCTGTCGATTTCACCTTCTCGGCAGCATCTCTCTGGCAACTACAATGCATAATTCATAGATACTTTTTTTGTTGCTGTATCCTGACCTTCACATATCTACAACTATGCATTTTCCTGATTTTTCTACGAATGAGGAGCATCCAGCATTGAAGGTGATGTTCAGATTTTGCAACTCAGGTCCAGTGATAGTATTCCTTACCTGCGGTAAACGTGATAGGCTTTGCAGCAGGAGGCGGAGGACAAGTGGTGTGCGAATCCGATAGCGGATGCGGCGTTGTCCCCCGGTAGTTCCCCTTCTATACCATACATGTGCACAAGGATGTGGGAAAAGGAGTTCTCAAGGTACTCGGGGGCAGCGAAAAGGTGATGGAGTCGAGTCTTGTCCAACCCCTCGAGATGGTTTTTTAATCTCGAGAACACGCCGTTCAATGGCGGTTTGTAACTTGGAAGCGGACAAATGCATGATTGGACCCAATACGTGCATATCCGGACCAAAGATATCGAGCATCTGACGAAGGAGGTCCGAGTCGTTGAACTCTTCATCGTCGACGGACCTCGGGAAACTGAACCATCAAATGTCAATGTGATAAATGTCGGAGTAATGGTGCCAACTCACAATTTTCTGATATCTCTCTTCGACGGGGCATCGAGGACAATCGTTGCGATCCCGCACTGTCTGACCCAATGGTGGTAGCTTCTACGCTGCGAATAGCTGGCCACCACCATAAAACATTGAGAATCACGGGATGAAACCAGGGGGCATAGGCTGCTTCCTTTGGCATCCATGTCGACTAGACATAGGACATTTTGAAAAGGATCCGATTCCAGAATCTCGGCAGTCATATCTTGGTCGACGAGAGGATAGATCCCCGAGGAGGTACCATAGACAGCATGTCTTCCCTGGTTACAGAACTAGTTAGAGAAAAGCATTATGCACGACTGTCTACACGCACCGATTACACGCACCCATTCCAAGGCTACCCGTAATCAGCATACCCCTGAACCGGAAAGGATCTGTGGATTGCCGGTAGGTGTTGAGTCATTCCGAGTACCAGGAGCTGCCCTTCGGTGGATTTCAATTGATCTTTTCGAGACTGGACGTCCCACATCTGGCCCATAGGGGTGGCTGTCCCCCAGAATGTGATCCACAGATAGTGAAAAGAATGTTTGCGAGTTCCTGGGACAGCGCAGTCCATTTTGAGAGTGCAATAAAGGTTCAGAACTGAGCCTACGGCATCTGACTTCATTGGCATGGATGGAAGAGTTGAAAGGAAGGATGAAATGGCGTACCCTGTACTGATAAGTGCCACTCGGCAAATTGGCAGCAGGTGGCCAACTTGAACGCACATATGCCTTGCAAGGCACTAGCCACGGAAATGATAAATATGCGGAATAGAATTCGCCAAATCCCTTTGCATGCAAATCAGTTGACTCAACATGAACCCCAGGCCCAGATCAAATTCCAGACAAAGAAATGTTGGTTGCACCAGATAATGGTACAATAGGATGCGCACGGATGAGTCAAGTGTAGGGTACATGGCAGATATGAGTCATCTGACATCATTCTCAGCAACCACGTCTACACATTGACGATTGGCCCAACAGAGCTTTCAGGATGGTAAGATTGTCTCTCAAGGACACATATGTGCTCTCATCCCATCGATCGAGCACCCATTCGCATATCCACAAGCTTATCTGTATGCAATTTGAACCAAATATTGGGTGACATTGTAGGCGCTTACCTCAAGGAAACATTTTCTGGCATATTTCCTATGAAACAACGCATGTCGTGCGGATTTTAGTGTAGGTTCGCGGTGGAAAGCAAGGGGCTCTCAGCATAGGAAAAGTAACGAGCCAAATTTGGAGTCTTTCAAAAAGGAATCAAGGAAAGATTGATGGGGATGAGAGTGTGAACCTGAGAATCAGCCAGAGGGAGGCAGCGGCCATCAAGGACACAGGAGTCGCCAACGGCCGCCATTCGAGGATGCTGACCTCCAAGAGATACGTACCAATGGATCACGCCTCGATGTCATAATCGTCGGTCTTGCTGATCGGCGAAAAGAAATGCAATGGGATTGAGACATGACAAATCCCAATCGATCATAGCGCTCTACGAGGATCTCGGTCTCGAGGCCACTCTGAGGTGGCTCACGAGTCTTGTCCTGTGGGAGGTTGTCCGTTTTGGGAGCTCATCTCTTGCTTGATCGTGGGATGTGGAACGGTGGACAGGGACAGGGTCGCCTGTCATGGCATCACCCGGGCCTGGTAAGGGGACATCCACCTTTGCAAGTGCCACGGGGTACACTTTGGGTTGTACTCGGGTTTTGGACGACGGTGGGGCGCGGATGGCGATTGCCGATGGAGGGGGACACCTCTTGATAAACGACGCCGTCAAATTAGGAAGATCGAAGTTGGGCCTCTTTCAATTTTGGCGCGCGGGCAGACTTAGTCCTGTGGAACCTATGCATGTCATGCTGAGTGATTGCAATAGGTGATGGATCTAATTGACCATCTGTCGTACTCGGATGGCCGTGTCGCGGCGTAACTGACGGGTATCCAAATGGCAACTGATACAGTCATCATCAAGAACGTTGTCAATGGTTACATGTGCGTCTACCCACCCTTGCTTGGGAACCTGCCTGGGTTCACTCAAACTTGGTTGCAATTCATTCGGGTGGCTGGCTTCCGAAATGAATCCTGTGACCTCCCACCTGAAAAAGGTCGTCTTACTCATGGTGTATTTCGTGGCGATCCGGGACCAATTTCCAGCCGATAGGTTTCATCAAGGGTCATATCGAATCGGAACTTTTACCCTGTCAATGTCCAGCAAAGTACTATTAGTGGGTACGCACAGACGCTCAATTCAGGTGCTCATTGACCCTGTCTTGCGTCGGCAATATCACATCGGAACAGAGATATCCCGCCCGTCAGATCGCCTGTGACCTGCGTACTAGTATATTCCTGGAAAGTTAACAACTAATCATAAACCTGTTGATCCCAGCCCACCTTTTTGCGTTACATTAACGTCGGACTGAATAGGGAGAAAGGCATTGGCGTTATTAAAGGCGGACAAAGGGCGGTCGGATGGGAAGCTTAAGTGACAAGAGACGCCTTTGCGGAATTGACAAAGTGATTGTGTCACCACAATAAGAGCGAATAAGACAATGTCTCGAAATGCACCATATGAAAAACGTTACCAGACCTCGAATAACAGTGATGGAATGTACTAGATGATAAATACACTGTCCGTGATCAGTAATGGACAAGGATCGTTAAAAAGTGGTCTAGCGGAAAAGCTTTTCCCAAATGATGATTCCGATGAGCAGAACAAGGAAGAAGACAATAGCGGCAGTGACTACACGCTGCTGATACATCCTGAGCCAAATCGGTCAGGGCAGAATTCGTCTACCGAGGTAAGATGACGACACTGAACTTACCGCCTGATCATCTTCTTCAGCGTCCCAGACGCGCGGTCTATGGCCGTGTCGGCAGTCCGTAGCTAGGGGATAATGAACAGGATGTCCAAAACTCTGCACAGCATAACCTACGGTATCTCTCGCGTTCTCAATCTGCTCTCGCTGTGCACGAAGGTTCACCAGAATCTCAGCACCCTGGTCCTCGGTCTCGAGCGCGATACGCTGAGATTCCTGCAACCGTTTCGTCCCGTCCTCCAACGTCGAAATGCCAGTCAATAACCGCGTTCTATCGCTCGTCGCTCCGTACGGTTCGTCCGAGGTCGGGGTGCCCGTTCGTCCGGGTGACGCAAGGAGGTCCGCACGGGAAAACTGGGTGTGCATATCCTTGGACAGCTTTTTGAACCTGTTTAGATCGCCTTTGGCGGTTCTGAGCCGGGTTTGATATTGGGGCCTCAGAGATTGGGGTATCCCTTGGATTTCGATCTCCATTTGCGAGATCTGGCGTGTAAATGTAAGTCAGTGAGGGGTACAGAGGGTGTGATACATGCCATTTCATCGGCCTCGTCGAGTTCCATCTCGACTCGCCTGAGAGCCGTTCGTCGCTGTTCTGTTTGGATACATGGAGTGCGCTGGACAAGAGGAACGTATGGACTGGCTCACCTCCACGTTCTTCTTTCCCATCTCCGTCGAGCTTGGACCGTACGCCGTCGAGTATTTGACGAAAGTCTTGTTCGTACGTGTCAAAGAGTGCGGTTGGCGAGTTGTCCATGACGAGCGTGTGGACGAGAGTCGTTGCGACTGCGGCTATTGTATCTCTTCGCACCAAAAGAGGCAAGCCAGCCTCGCGGTCAACAGTCATGTCGGTCTCGTTCTAATGGGTCGTATACGTGCTAACAGCGTTGGATTGGCAGGGTCTCGTTGTATCTCGACCCGCAAATACGGGACTGGGTCTTATTCCCAATCACGCTCGTCATGGTAGTCGCCTCCCCCAGCCACATACTATGCCGTTGACTGACTCACCTTCCCAAGATTCTCGTTGGCGTGCTACGACACTATGTCGTCCTTTTACTACAGTCGACGCCCCAAAAATTAACGCGCGCAGCACTCCGTGAACAGTACGTCTGCTCGGTTCTCTTATGACGCTCGTTGGAACACATGCACACAGGCGGGCTCTCGCTCGGTCTCAAATACTTCGCGCCACGTCCGCGAAGTCGCCCATACCCCCGTTATACTACAAGACGATATCACACAACCTGGGCGAGGCATTCAAGGCGGGGACATATCTCAAGGATGGACCACCCAAAGGAGACTCGGCCACGACTGCGACGAACCCATTCGCGGACCCGGCTACCATGGACGGAATGATGGCGGGAATGAAGACGCAGATGGTAATGATGGTACCGCAAATGGTGATCATGGGGTGGATCAATTTTTTCTTCCAGGGATTTGTACTGAGTGCGTCATGGCTGGTGAGATGGTGGGTGGAGGACTGACAGTTGTTGGACAGTCAAGTTGCCATTCCCGTTGACGCTCGGGTTCAAGAGTATGCTCCAGCGTGGCATTGAAACGCCAGATATGGACGTGCGGTGGGTGTCGTCACTGTCGTGGTATTTCCTCAACTTTTTCGGCCTGAATGGGCTGTACCGACTTGTTCTCGGTGGTGATCATTGTGGGTGCATTCGTTTGTGTTTAGAGTTTTGAATGACATGCATGTGATAGCTGCGGATTCTACGCGGGACATGACGGCGTCGCCATTTGCAGGGATGGGACAGACGGGGCAACCACAGGATTACGGCAAGTTGTTCAAGTCGGAAGGGGACAATCTTGAGTTTGCAGAAGGGCTGTACAGATGGGGCGGGGAAGACGTGGAGATGAAGATTCTTGGCAAGTATGGAAAGGTTGCACCGGGTAGTAGCAATACAGTACGGTAGTAGCATCTAGAGACAGATCCGAGTCCGACGACCTAATTCGCTGATTAAAGGGAGATAGATAAGATATGAGAGGGGTGGATTCACGAATGAACCTAAACTAGGCCGTCATAGAGAGAAAGGGCCTGATCACGAGGTGAGAGGGGGCCATATGGTCGGGTGGGACCTACCTGAACTATAGTTGGATCTTGCTTGCTGCCCTGTACGAATTCATCATAAGTAAGCTTTGCGTCCTTGTCACGGTCCATGTTTGTGAAGATCTTGTGTACACGCTGGGAGAGGTCAGGCGGGGGAGGGAAATGAAGGGGAAAGGGAGACCTTTTCTGGGGTGTCTTCGTCTGCGGGGGGCTTTACCATCTGACCGGTCATCTTGTAGATGGATGCGACGATCTGGAGCATCTCGTCATAGGTGATAAAGCCATCCTTGTCGATGTCGTAGAGCTGGAAAGCCCCTGTTGGGAGTGAGCGGGGCAGGATCGGTCGATGCGGAGGGCGTACACTTGAGCTTTTCGTCGAGACGGCCTCGGCTGGTGATGCTGAGGGCACAGATGAACTCTTTAAAGTCGATTGTGCCGTTCTTGTTTTCATCAAAGACGTTGAAGACGTAGTCCGCGAACTCGCCAGGGTCGCCAAAGGGGAAGAACTGCTTGTATATGTGGCGAAACTCGGACCTGTCGAGCTGACCGGAGGGGCAGTCCTTGAGAAAGCCCTTGTACCATTGCTGTAGTTCGCGCTTGTCGACTGCGGGTATGAGCGGGTGCGATGTGGTGTGGGAGGTGCTCACAGTACGTGTTCTTCTGGAGGTCGGCGAGCTGGTCTGGGGATAGCTTTGAGTGAGACTTTCCCATTGTCGGTGATGGTGGGTACGAGGAGGAGAGGGCCTTTTATAGCGGGTTACCACGGATACATACTTGCTCTTCCAACATGTGCTACCAGTACAACGACGCCGCCGCGCCGTGTCCGATGTGCGTCGTCTTCAAGCCCAGCGCTGCCCGGTGAGTGGTCGCGACGAGTCCTACTCGTTGGTGGTCCTCAACTTGTCCAGTTGTCCCCACCTCCGCGACGTCTGCTACAACAGAGCGAATCATCCCCGCATCGACGTCGTTCACCTCAAAAATGCCGAAGGTCCGTCCCTCTCTCCCCGCCCCCTCCTCCTCGTCCCCACACCTTCCCCACAGTAAAGTCTTTCAACGGCTGTGGTTACTGCAAGGTCTCTTAACCTCCTCTCATCCGATCCACCCCGTCCTCACCCCGTTCCGTCACAGTGGGCCCGCGCCAACCCCAAGCTCACCGTATACAACAACCACGGTTGGCCCGGATGCTGCCGCCCGCCCACCCCCTCCGAGCACCGTCTCATACAGCCTGCAGACTGGCCCACCGTCAGCATCGTCCACAGCATACCCATGCCCCCAGAGATAAAGTCCGTCCTCGACGCCATCCTCGCTCGCGGCAGCCCCGTCGCACGCACCACCGCTGCCACCCCAAATAAATCCTGCAAGTCCGCCTCTGTCCCCGTCCCCGTCCCCACCCGCGGCCGTTCCGGTGGCAGCCCCGGTCCACAGGGCACCCCTCGCGACTCCGCCCTCGCCCGTCGCCAGACATTCACCGAAGGCATCAAAGACAAGTCACGAGCGCCTTCTGCTCTCAGACAAGACGGCTCTCTCTCTCGCCGCAATGCGCCGACCCGTTCTTCCATTTCTGCCGTCGCCCCCTCCTATTCCCCATCAAGACCCGTGGCTGATGACGTAGATATCCCCTTTGCCAGATCCCTCACTTCCAAAAGGTCCACCCTCGAGGTAGCCATGGCTGCCCTCGACATCACCAGCAGCTCTTCCGGGAGCAGCAGCGACAGCGGCAGCTCCCGGGGCTCCCTGTCCGATGCCACCGTCATCTCAGATGGCGCATTCACAGATTACCTCTCCGATGAATCCGACGCTGAGCTACAGAGACAGGCAGAAGCCAAGGCTGCCCTCGTCGCCCAGAACCAGGCAGAAGAACTCGAATTCAAGGCTGCCCGCCAGCAGCTCGCTGGCGTGGGCTTGCGCCCACCAAAGACTTGGGATGACACCAACGAGACCGTGCCCCGTGCCTCCGTCTGCTCCCATCAATCATCCTATCATGCGACATCTTACGCGCCTGCTGCGGTCGCACATTCTGCACGAGGTTGACGAGTACCAGTACCAGTATTTATCCTCGAATCTATGTATGCTGTAGTAGTGTGTAGACTCTCCTAAGTTGTATCCCATTATGGTTGTCCTCAGCCATGAACCTCGCCCGCCATTCCATCACCCCCACAGACCCTGTTCACATTTTGAACACCCAGTTTGACGCCGACTCCCAGATTTTCACCGTTTCGACCCCCGCAGGTTTCGCCGTCTATCAGACATGTCCCCTCATACTACTACGCAAGAAAGGCACGTCACTCACGCTTGCACTCGCTTTGAGCGTCACGTTCACCCACAGAGTTCTCCGGTGGCACCTTGGCCGCAGTCGTCCCTTGTCACTCCTCGTCCCTTCTCTTTCTCCTCGGCGGCGGTCGCAGCCCACTGTATCCACTGAACAAGGTCATCCTCTGGGACGATGCCGCTGGTGTCGAGGCCGCAGAACTAGAGTTCCGGGAGCGCGTTCGTGGCATCGCTTGTAGACGTCGCTGGTTTGCAGTCGCCCTCTTACGCAGAGTCGTCATCTTCGAGATGCACGATACAATCTCCAGATGGAAAGAATACGACACCTGTGACAATCCACGAGGTAGGCCTCGTTCCTCCGCGATCCTCGCAATAATGACACTCATATCACTTTCTAGGAATCCTTGCGATGGCCACCGCAGCCCATGCCACCTTGCTTGTCATCCCAGGCAGGCAGATGGGGCATGTCCAACTCGTGCATCTACCACCCTGTGTTCCCCCCACCCCCCTCGGACCACCCCCGTCCGTCCTTCCATCTAAGCCCCCGCCGCCACCGCTGAAGCACCCGGTCTCCATGATTGCAGCCCACGAGTCCGCCTTGACGACGCTCTCTCTGCCTCCATCGGGCCGATTGCTGGCCACCACATCATCACGGGGGACCCTTGTCCGCATCTGGGACACATCTTCTGGGAAGCTTCTTCGCGAATTTCGTAGAGGGGCTGACACGGCGGAGATCTACGGCGTCTCCTTCCGTCCCGATGAAAAGGAAGTAGGCGTATGGAGCGACAAGGGAACAGTTCACATATTCTCTCTTGTCTCGTCTGGGGCGTCGTGAGTCGATCGTATCGCCTCACACTAGTTGGCTGACATTTGCCAGAAACCGACAATCCTCCTTGTCACCACTGACCCCCTTTCTGCCACTACCCAAATACTTTGATTCAGAATGGTCCTACGCACAATATCGGATACCCACGCAAGCTGCTCACATTTCACTTTCTTCGACCTCGGCCGTCCGCTCGTCACACGCTGATCTTGCTGCTGACGAAAAGTGTGTTGTTGGCTGGATCACCGTTGCTTCTGAGACCTCGCCCGAGTTCCAACTCGTCGTGCTAACATACAGCGGGGGATGGTATCGACTTGCACTGCCTCCTCAAGGATCTCAATCTTCGCCACCTGTGGCTGGGTCCCCTCCGAAATCCCGTCCACGGACCTCCAGCATTTCTTCCGTCACGTCTCTTCCGGAGAAGGGTAAAGGCAGGGAGCGTGAAAGGGAGCGAAAGGGGAGCCGTGAGCTGGTTTTGCAAGAGTACCGAAAATACGGCCGGTGGGATGGTTGGTAGTACACCTTTCCTGTAGTTGTAGTTTCTTGCCAATAGTTTCACGCGCTCGTTGCTTTTCGATCTTTTCCTTGGAGACACACTGATCAACTCGTTCGCTCAGATGCCACCGATTTCCGTTGGCACTCCTTTGGGTCCAGGAGGTTCTGCTTGTGGTTACTGTGGATCGCCAGGGGAGAGAAGCCTGGCCGACACCAATGTCAAAAAGGCGGGTCTCATTGCGTCTCAGTTGTCCTGTGGTGTAAGAGCCCATCAACCCATTTCGTATTATCTTCGTTCACTCGCGAAAAGGTGTACCAGAAGATGATCGATCGCGGATGGAGGAGATCTGGGTCATACTGCTATGCTCCCGACCTCCGTCGTTCGTGTTGCCCACAGTACACGATCAAGTTTGTGGGCCTCTCATATCCGCTCCTTTCCAAGGATCGTACATCTCAATGACTTCTCAACAGGATGGATGCCCTCGCCTTCAAACCGTCGCGTAGTCAGCGACAGCTCTTGAACAGGTGAGAATGGATATTCGATAATGTTGGTTGAGTCTAGGCTAAGATCGGCTCAGGTGGAACCGGTTTGTGTGGTCAGACGACACGACTTCCCCTAATCGACCAAAACGAAAAGATACCCATTTGTGCCTAGCGTCTTCTATTCATAGCTCCGAGCGAGCCTTTATCACTGATGGCGAGGAACCGCAGCATGATTTTCAAGTACGCCGTATGCTTTCTCAGCAGCGTAAAAGTGAGCTCGAGTCTCGTAGGTGACCCTTGAGCGATCATCGTACACCGATGAAAAGTATGCACTCTTTGTCGCATACCAGACGCAGATTCACCACGACAACGATAACACGCCACGTTCATTTAGGCGATTCTTGGTACAATCACCGCTAGTGGTGCGTATCTCTTGATCCAGTCCTTTCTGGGCCTTGTTCACATGGCGAGAAAGCCAGAACCCATTCCTTATCAAACACCGCCGCCCAGTCATCTGCCGTCACATTTTGGGTCATATCACCAAACGTATCGTTTGGACGGCGAACTGATTGCGATGGGGGTGTTGGACATTTTGCCGGGTTGTGTTTCAAGTGTCTATTTCATGTACAATTCAAAGTGGGAAAAATATTCGTTGGGAAAGGTATGTAGTGGTTTCGATCGTGCATATAAGGTACTGACTTACGTGCTAGCTGAGTGCTCTTCGGGAAGCAGCTCTCGCATGGGAAATACACGAGGCCGGAGTTTCTTCTATGAATGCGTTGTATATGGGTACGCGCGATCTAACTTGTTTTATGTCTTCCTTGAACCTGGCTCTATCAGGGTTTTACATTCATACGTGCCCAAAAATGAAGTATAAAGGCGAATACATTCCCTCTTTCCTCGCCGATCCGGTAGGTGTTTCGTCCGATGATGATCGTTTTCTGACAAGTTCGTGGTTAGGAGGATTTCACGTGGCATCCTCTGGAAGACTGTGTCGCATTGTTGGATAAATATCGGTATGCTGCGTTTTCTCAGCCCGGTCATTCCCTAGCCGGCTCAGACGATCCCGGAGAGGGTGGGTATCTCGATCTCATACGAGCGCTGAATGACATGACGCGTTGCAGTCGTCGAAGTCGATGATGAAGAAGAGTTAGCGAGCAATGTGAGATCTATCTATTCCATCCAGGACAATACGGTGTCTTTGATCCCCGCGACTGTGAGCATCGATCTATTTTGTTTGTGGTTTGCAGAGGCTGATCGGTTTACTGGTTGCTGTACTAGATGTCGCGCGGATGGAACGAACATTTTACGCGGCAGGAAATCGTGGGGTGTATACGTGCACTGGGTGCGGAATTATCCAAGGACGTCATTTTCAGGATGTAAAAGGATCTGACGGTGAATTTGGGATTGTCACGGTACAGTCTATGGTGGATGGACATTGTAAGATTACTACACTTTGATTGATACGACTGGTTGGAGTAATACCCACGCCGTGTGGGCGTGACTTTCAACAACACGTCTCGACTTATGACCGATTTTGCGCATTATCTCGACTCCCTGACCACTTCTCGACATGCGGGCTCTAATGTGGATGTACGAGGTCTTGTCGAGTGGACCAGGTACACAAACATGGAGCTCTTGATAATCTATCGATGCTAACAGGACATCAGTCCCCAGGCGTTTGACCGCGATGGTACGCAACCGTTCCACGATGTACGGATATTGCAACGTTGAACGCTCGAACATGTAGATTCGTTGCAAGCTCCTGAGGACCAAGTGGACGAGTCATGGTCTACTGTTCTGGACGTCTTCTCCGGAAACGCTGAATCGCTCGCTGTCAATACCGTTTGTCAAAGAACACTAGAGTATGTCCTCTTCTCGAGCGGCTTCTCGAGCCGATAGATCACCAGACAAACTAGTAAACTCGACTCTGAACACACACTCCAAGTTCTGGTGGATCAGCTCTCGAGCGCGCGCACAAACGAGGAGATCTCGAATGGTGTTGCTGAGCTCGTGGGGTTTGATGAAATCGAGTTGGTCATGGAGTTGCTGGGATCGCGTGGTATGGTTGCAAAACAAGTGAGTACGTTTGCTTTTGTGGCCTTGTTCGTCCGTTACATGTCGTACAGCTCTCGCTTCAGTTGGACGCGCGAAAAAGGCACGGGGAAAGTGCCACCGTGTTTCAGTCATTGAGTAAGGATAGGGTGTCCTTTTCGCCATGTCCTATTACTCAGTCGAGTCTTGTCAGCGGGAATCTCAGTTAGTCTCGCGCCGGAAGACGCTCGACGCCGTATCGAGGAGACGTTGAAGGCCAATTCTGCTCGGCCTTTATTCACTGGAACGACAGTGAGTTTCATTCTTCTTTGGCGTATTGGTCATATGCCAACATTCATTAGCAAAATGCGCCCCAGGTGTTGCCACATGTCTACACTTCATGGTCCAATGTCGGTGGTGGAAGTATTCTATCTCAGTACGGAAGCAAGTATATGTTACCGATTGGGACTACAAGGCAGGATTATGAGGTCGCCTCTCTGGAATTCAGTCTTTTTTTTTGCAGCCGGTCTGATACTTTCTGCAGGATTACGAAGAAGTGGTTGTACCTCCCGCTAAAACGGTTCCGCCGCGAGAATCTGAACGTCTCGTGCCTGTCTCTGAACTCGATGAGTTGGCTCGGGGATCGTTTCTGGTAAGCGACTTGATCGTCCAAATCAAAGCCAGCCGCCTCACGTTTGAATTCACTAGGGATATACATCGCTGAATAGAATACAGTCTATCGTCTATCCCACTGCTTACCGTTCCAACGAAAACATGCTCGTATGTGGTGAGCGTTCGAGTCTCGTTGATCGTTGAAGTTCTTTAATTGATGTGCTATAGCTCCTACTGGTGCTGTAAGCGGTCTATGGATGGAATGCCTTGCAAGACACTAAACCATGTAAACAAGGGTAAAACGGATGTTGCTATGTTGACCATTCTGCGCGTCTTGGATCAACATCGGTCCAGTATGTCTCCGGTATCGACGTCCATAAATCGTGATCACTTCAAGATTATATACGTGTGGGTGTCCGAATGGTTTCTTCTCCCTGCCTGGACTTAGAGGGCGCGTAGGGCCCCAATGAAGGCATTGGCTTCAGAGATTGTCCAGAAACTTGGAAAGCGCCTGAGATGGCTGTCAATACTTGTCCGAGAATTGACTGGTCAGTATCTATGCACTTTTTGGGTCCTGGACTAATCTGCTTGACTAGGTGACATGCAGCTCACAAAAGCCGAGATCGCGGAGACTCAGATCATCGTTACTACGCCCGAGAAATGGGATGTAGTCACTCGGAAGCCGACAGGCGAAGGCGAACTCGCATCTGTACGTGTTTCTTTGTACTCATCTTTGCAAGCGATCATAATTAAGCAACGTTGCAGAAATTGAAACTTCTCATTATTGACGAAGTCCATCTTCTCAACGAAGAACGAGGTGCTGTGATTGAGACGATTGTCGCTCGAACCTTGCGCCAAGTGAGCGACAGATGAACGAATTCTATAACAGACTTTTGAACATTTGACCAGGTAGAATCCAGTCAATCTATCATCCGGATTGTGGGTTTGAGTGCTACTCTCCCAAATTACATTGATGTTGCTGATTTCCTAAGGTCGGTGACATGTTTTTGAAGATAATATGTATCATCGTTTGACTCAAATTTGACTAGTGTCCGTCGAGAAACTGGTCTGTTCTACTTTGACTCGTCCTTCAGACCGGTTCCATTAGAGCAGCACTATATTGGAATTCGAGGCAAACCCGGGAGCGCGCAATCAAAAAAGAATCTTGATCGCGTCACGTTCGAAAAGGTATCGGATTTGGTTCGTCAAGGTCACCAAGTCATGGTGTTTGTACATGCACGCAAAGAAACTGTCAATGCAGCGACCGCTCTTAGAGAAGCTGCAGCCACAGAGGGCACACTAGATGACTATAGTTGTCAAGACCATCCACGGTGGGCGATCTTCCGTAGGAACATTGGCGAATCACACAACAAGGAGATGAAGCAACTTTTCGATGAAGGCTTTGGCATTCACCATGCTGGGATGTTGCGATCGGATCGTAATTTGATGGAAAGGATGTTTCAAGAAAAAGTAATCAAGGTGCGGGTGATCGGTGATGATTCCGACATGAATTTATGCTCTACAAAGGTTTTATGTTGTACTGCTACCTTGGCATGGGGAGTTAACCTACCTGCGCATGCAGGTGTGTAGTGAACCAACGTCATTGGATGACGCCCACAAAGTTCCATAGTTGTCATCAAAGGCACACAGTTGTATGACAGCGCAAAGGGTTCATTCGTGGATCTCTCTGTTCTGGATGTTTTACAGGTTTTCGGTCGTGCAGGACGCCCAGGGTTGGAAACTAGTGGTGAAGGATATATCTGTACGACGCAGGACAAACTGACACATTACCTCGATGCTGTCGCTTCGCAGGTAAGTAATTCTGTGTAACTGTCGCAATGCGTACGTTGACGATAAACCAAATATTAGAATCCGATCGAATCACAGTCAGTCCGGATCGTTCTCGTTTCCCAGCCGGATTCTCAAATTTAGCAGATTCCGATTAGGCATCGTGGACGCGTTGAATGCGGAGATTGCCCTTGGGACCGTGGCTAGTGTCGCAGAAGGGGTGCGTTGGCTTGGATACACATATCTGTTCGTCCGAATGTGTAAGAATCCTATGCAGTACGGTAAGCGCGATTCCTGAGAATCGAATTCACACAACTAATTCCAGAAAGGTATCTCACGAGGGGCCCTGGAAGAGGATTCCCGGCTTCTTCAACAGCGGACAAAGTTGATCGAGTCGTCAGCACATATACTAGCGAATCAGTCCATGATCGACTTTGATCCTGAGGCTAAAACGTTTGTTATCAAAGACGTCGGAAGGATAGCGGCGAGATATTATATTCGTCATCAGTCGATCGAGATCTTTCAGACCCAATTTAGATCTCGGATGACCGAGGCGGACGTTTTGGATATGCTCAGTAAGAGCACAGAGGTACGTCACTTCCTTAGCGATATATGGACCGTGGTATAGAGTTCGGTCTTGTTCCAGTTTTCCCAGATCCAAATTAGAGAATCGGAGACCAAGGAGCTGGAACAATTGACGGGGTTTATTCCTTGCGATGTTCGGGTAAGAAGACATGCACGTCCGCTGATTACGGGTTTTGATGGTACCCAAGGGTGGACCCGACTCTGGCCAGGGAAAAGTCAATATACTTTTGCAAAGTTTCATCTCCAGCCTTCCAATTCAAGACTTCGCGTTGGTATCGGACACCGCATACGTGGCGCAGAATGGTGGCCGTATTGTACGAGCTCTACTAGAGATTGCCATCAGCCGAAAATGGGCCAATGCGACCACCACGCTCATGGGGATGAGCAAAGCGGTCGAAAAGCGAATGTGGCCTTACGAAGAGCCGTTGAAACAGTTCCGCTTGAAGGCGGAGATTCTATATGGCCTTGACGAGTCGCGTATGGAATACCATCCTGCAGAGCTCGCCACGATGACGGCAGCTGCACTAGGAGAGCTTATCCGGCTGAATGAACATCAGGGTCGAGCATTACTCACCGCAGCCAAACAGTTTCCCTCTCTTGAACTGGCTTACGCCTTGCGTCCGCTTGGTCCTGATATCCTAAAGGTCGTCGTCACAGTGACCCGCGCCTTTGACTGGAACACCAAAGTGCATGGATTTGTGGAGCCGTTTTGGTTATGGATCGAAGACCACGAAGGGACTACGATACTGCAGCTGGCGCAGATCTCTCTCCGGGAATCGACGGAGTCTCTGGACGTCGACTTCATGATATCGATATCTGCAGATACCCTACCGCCATCAATTACTATTCGACTCGTCTCTGACAAGTGGCTGGGAGCGGACAACGAACTGCCCGTACCACTGGAGGGTGTCGTATCGATGCCGTCTGCTTGTTATTCCCATATACAACGAATAGATGCTGGTTTCCTCCCGCTTTCTGCGATACGCCTTCCCGCGCTGCATGACAATCTAGTGTCTCACTTTCGCGAATTCAACGCCATCCAGACTCAGATGTTCTGGACGCTTATGAACACAAAGCTGAATATCCTGGTTGCCGCCCCCGCAAGCTGTGGAAAGTCTTTTCTGGCACACGTTGTCATTTGGTACGACGACATGTTGTGTTTACTGCCAGTGGTATGAACGACTTGCAGGAACACATTGCTCAAGGCAGCCTCGCCTTCCTGGGCCCTCATCGTTGTTCCGAGTAGTAATGCGGCGACGAAAACGATGTCGGAGCTGCGATTTATGTCGGGTGGTATGCGCGTTGGGTTAGAGCACACAAGTGGCGCCGGTTTGTTCAGTTCGCCCAACGGCAAGATGATAAGGATAACCACCGCGAAGAATCTCCTCCAAGGTTTTCACCTCATTGGTCCATCCCCACTTCGGAGCCACCCCAAAGTCATACTTTACGAGAACCTAGATCAAATGGACGCTTCCTACGAACTTGGCATCGCGCTCATGAAACACGCAACGGAACGCTTTCCAAGCCGCAGTATTGGTCTCACGAGATCGCTCATTGACCCTACGGACCTGGCGTCGTGGTTGAATGTCGAGCCGATGGGACTCCACAGTTTCTTGCCCAAGGATCGTGAGCAACCGCTAACGTGCTCCATTCAGCCATACACGATCCCGCACTCTGGCGCGCTTTTCAAGGCACTCGCAAAACCTGTGTATACGGCTATCAGGGGCATCCATACAGGGGACTCCGGCATCGTATTCGTCCCTTCTCGCATACACTGCTCAAGCGTTGCACAAGACCTGACCATGCAATGTGCGTTGGATTCGATCTCCGAGAGAGGGTTCATCCCCGAATCTGCTTCCGCGATTTACGTCGAAGACTACCTTGCGAGACTTCAAGACCCAACGCTAGTCGACTTGGTCTCGAGAGGCATTGGGGTGTTTCATCACGGGATGTCAACGTCAGACCGCAATCTGATTCTTGAGCTCTTTGCAGAGGGGATCGTCAGACTCTTGATTGCGCCTCGAGAGGCCTGTTGGAGTCTTCCTGTGCGCGTGGAGGTCGTGGTGGTGATGGGCACTCAATATATCCAAGGCGATCCTGTCAAGGCTGAACGACGACTGAGAGACTATAGTCTCGTGGAGATCGTGCAGATGCAAAGCCGAGCTGTCCGACAGAACGCAGCCGGGCACTTTGTGCTGTTCTGTCCGGCGGAAGCGGTGGAGATGTTGAACAAATTGCTCAACGAAGATGGATTGCCGTTGGAGTCGCAGCTGTTGGAGACGGAGATGCTGGAGAAGTGGTATCGGGAAAGGAAGAGGGAGGGTACGATACGGCACAGGCAGGATGGCGTGGATGTGCTCTCGTTGACGTTCCTTGCACGGCGGATGAGGAGGAACCCAACCTACTACGGGCTTGGTGCTGATACTTCTGAGGGCGAGGCACTGTCCCGTATAGTGGACGGCTTTGAGCACGATTAGTAGCCAAGGAGAAGTACTATAGATTCGACGCGTTCGGGTGTATTATTACACGCACTCCGATCAGTGGCAGTAGAAACGCTGGGAAAGACACAGCAATGCATCGACTCTATGTATAGAATACAGCTGGACCAGATAAGGACTAGTTTTACAACTTGATCGTCTAAGAGATATACTTGGCCAAGGCTTGGAGCCGTTCGCCAGCTTTCTTGAGTGTATCTATATCTTTACAGAAGGAGAAGCGAGCGTAACTCTCGCCAATATGCAAGTGTTCCTCACAGTAGAACTGTGCCAAAGTCAACTCGGCGATCAAAGACGTGTATCTGGTTATATACTTACCTCGCTAACGGGAATGGTGGAAACGCCGATCTCTACGGCTATGAACCAGCAAGCCCTGATAGAGATGAGCAACGGAGACGCAGGGACACCATGGTTGCATACCTAAAGTCCCTTCCTCGACCCTTCACAGATTCCGGGAATGGGTAATCTTCCGGGAATTTTACTCGGGATATGTCCTAAGACCCCACAAGAAAGTCAGAGAAAGTTTTTTTTTTTTCAGATCCATTTTTTGTGATGATCCTCACCACAAGTACAAAGTATGTGCCCTCTGGCAAACTATACTTCAAGCCGACCCGATCGAATGCGGAGACCAACACGTCACGTCTCTCTTGATATTCGGCCAGTTGCTTTTCAAAGAATCCACGAGATCGAGCTTGTTCGAGCCCGCATGCCGCGGCCTCTTGTAGCGGTGAATTGGTGCAGAACACAATCCGAGTGCAAGCGGCGAGGGTGGGCGTTATGATAGACTTTGGGCCGATGAGCCAACCAACGCGCCAGCCGGTGGCGGCGAATGCCTCTGGGAAAGAAATGGATGGGTATCATCATGCATATCAAGGGGCAGTTGTTCTCACTTCCGGCTGAGAGGACTGTGACGGTCCTGTCCCACATGCCAGGGAGAGTCGCGAAGCGAACATGTTCCTTTCCGTCATAGACAAGGCAGTCGTACTTGCAGGAGGGGTGATCGGTCGATGATCAAGAGGGGAACGAAATGAGATGTTGCGTACCACTTCGTCCGACATTACAAGCAAGTTGAACTCTTCAGCAATGGCCGCGATCTTTTCGAGTTCTTCTCTAGAGAACACCTTGCCGATCGGGTTGTGGGGAGTATTGATGATGATCATTTTGGCTCGAGGGGTGATGGCGCGACTGTGTGAATCGGTTAAAGACGAACGATTGGGATGAATAATTTGACGCACCGTAATTCATCAAAGTCAATTGTCCACATGCTGCTGTTCGGTCTCTCGCCGGTCAGATCAGGATGCAATGGAACGTAGACAGGTTTTCCGCCATTAAAGGCGACGGAAGGAAGGTATTGATCGAAGAAAGGCTCGAACATGATGACCTCGTCTCCCTGCTCCAAGAATGCGGTAAACACAGAGTATTGACCTGGCAGGGGTTAAAAGCAGTTGACGCGGAGGGTGGAGGACGGTACCTTCGTTGGCACCGCTGGTGACCTGTATCTCTGTCTCGACATCAAGGGACCTGTTGAAGGAAGCTTCATAGAAATTCTTGATGGCTTGGCGCAAGCGTATGCGGCCCTTGGGATGCGAATAGTGGTTGGGGAGAGTGTCCCTAAGGGCCCGATCTGCGGCGTCGACAACCCATGGAGGAGGGGGGAAGTTCATGTATCCCTGGCCCAGATTGATGCAGTCCGAAGGGAGGTTCACGGCGCTGCAGGGATAGATGTAAGAGGGGGGGTGAGCAAGTTTGAGGGAACATACTTGAAGATAGACCAGACATCGAGGGCGAGGGCGCGCCCCTCGAAGAGACGAGAGGAGAGTGAGAAGAGCTTGGAGCGATCGGCGTTCATTGTCTTGTTGGAGGCGAGCGCACAAAACGCCCTTTGGGTGAGGGAACTTCGAATGGGCAGTGCCGCCATTTTGGACGGGCGATGTACTACCGAATCAATGAACGTCATCAATCGGTACACTCTCTGTATTTGGCAGTTTATTCTCACACTCGATATTCCAAGTTGCTCTTCCGTTTGGTGCTCGACTCGACGCGTCCATGGCCAAACATTTTCTTGGTCCCATCGAAGAGTACGTCCTGCGCATACATACACCCATCCTTCTCTCACAGACACCACCAGGTCTGCACTCTCAGACGCGACCACAACCGACGTCCCTTCTCCACCCGAGAGCGACGAGGAAGACGTTTTTACCTATCCCACACACGACGACAGTCATGGCGAACACGAGGAAGACGAGTTCGTCTACCCTGACGACTCCGTTGACGCCCTACCACCTCAAGATTCGTTGGTAGTACATGTACCCGATGATTCACCAGAACATTCTCTTCTCCCTCTGGATTCCATCCTCGACTCAGTTACTCTGGTTCAATCTCCACGTATGCTTCCGTCTCCGCCTCCATCACACACTCCATCCCATCCGTCTCCCGCCCAGCTCGAGGCTTTGTCTGCCGCAGCCTCCCAAGGCGACCTCGCGCTACTGAAAAAGTTATTTGCTACTGCACTTCAGGTCGGTCATCTCGAGGCATTCGCATTGGCAAATGATGCTTCTTCACGTACCGGTTTCACCGCTCTCCATGCCGCTGCAAGTCGCGGATATCTCGACATTGTAAACTGGCGTGAGTCCGGACCCTCTTGACCTTCCACCTCACTTTCAACCATGTCCTTTCAGTCGTTCAAGACTGCGGTGCAATGCCTGGCTTGGAAGACCGCGAAGGCGAGGCAAGTGCTTCGTTCGTTTATTCGCTCCTTTCTCATCCATTGTGCAGACTGCTCTACACAAAGCTGCACTGAATGGTCACATGTCGATCATTCAGTATTTACTGGCAAACAAAGCCGATGTTCACGCACGCGATGCAGATGGTTGGACCGCCCTCCATAACGCTTGTTCAAAGGTGATCTACCTTTCAGCTACCTCTCAGGCTACTCCTTACCATTTCCCAGGGATATCTTGACGTTGTACGATGGCTCTGTGAAAGCGGCGGCGCTGCGAACCAAGCAGATAGAGTGCGCGGTGTTGACCTTCGCAATAAAGGTGGATGGACTCCACTCAGTAAGCATCTCCCTGTTTTCGTCATGGTTACTCCTGCTAACCTTCTGCATAGTGAATGCGGCCTCCAAAGGTCATCTCCCGGTCGTGATGTATTTGCTATCCAAACAAGCTGCAGACCCGTTGGTGCGAAATAACTGGGGCGAGACAGCGTATGATATCGCCGCTTCTGTATTTGAAGTTTGGATCTGCGAGGTATAGCCTATGCAACTGTTGTGTTTTGTTGTCTCACGTACCCGTCAGGTCTTGCAAAAAGCCGAGACAGAACAGTGGCGGGATACAACTGCATCATACAGTGTGTTGTGTGTACACACCACCGTGCCTTTGGTCCTGTATGAGAACCAACGTCTGGATACCCGTTTCAAGACCCTTGCAGTTTCAGGAGGACGACCCAAGTTTTCTACGTCTGGACTTGGAAGACTCGGCCGTCCAGCACCTTTCGAATTGAAGCTTCCCTCCCCAGACGAAGAAACTGGGGCAAAACTGGTGGCATCATGGCGTAGTGACGTACAACTCCCTCTCGCATCTGATCCATATGTGTTGCCGAACGCTTCTCGTCGGGACACTCCCATATTAGAAGGCGCAGAGCGAAGTCACTTCTGGCTGTAAGTGCACCAGTTTCTAGCTGGATATTCATATAAAGCAACTAGTTTCACAGATCTGACTGGGTTATCGATGATACCCACCCTAGGGTAAGCCCTGATGGTGGGTGGCAGTATGCGCAGGGTTTCAGCGCTTCAGATGATGCCTGGTTATCCGAACCCCCACCACATCTTGTGCGCCTTTTGTCCGGGAACGGAGTCATGACAGCCGGTTTGTCTTCTCCGTCGCGAAATCATGGACGTGTTAACAGTGCCGCTTCCTCGTCGTTTGTATCCCCTCTTGCGAACACGTGGGTACGTCGCAGACGCTGGGTCCGTGTCATGCGCCGTAGACTCTTCCCTCCTCTCCCATTCATGGAACGTGATGGTGCGATGTACGATCTTGCACATGACGGGTCTCTAATCCCCCACGCGAGCGATGGCGAGAGTGAGGACGAAGGTGAAGGTGAAGAGGGGCAAGAATTGGGGGCAATGCGTCCCAATCGCTTATCTTCAGCACAAGACTATGTGGCGCGCGCACGCTATCTCGTTGGGAATCGATCAGAGAGCAACGACGAAATTCAATCTGCTGTCGAAACTCGTCGCGCTATTGCTAAACTCGAACGGGCGACTAGCGAGCTACGACAGGGCATTTTGAGTAAGTTGTCCCCAGTAGATACTTAGTCTTGCTTACCAATCCAACAGGTGACGATGACAAGGATCGGAAAACACAAGCTGAGGTCTTGTTAAATACATACAGCAGAGCGTTGGAACGACGTAGACTTGCCGCAAGTGCTCAAGGTCTCTTGGGCTCCGGCTCAGATGACCAATTCCATGACGATGACGACTACGACGAAGACGACGAAGACGAAGACGGCGACGACCAAGATGAAGTTTTCCGCTACCCAGGGTATTCTTCTCTCACGATCCATTCGCCTTCTATCAGATCTCGATCAACCGAGCACTCTTCCCGCCTTGTGGTCGCTCGAGACCTTACGCCTGACTTATCTCAAGCACCCGAGTTCCGAGTCCCCACTCATGAAGCTCCGCAGAAGATGGCAGCTCCGATGCGGCAGTCTACTACTCTCCCCCCTCTTGTACAGTGGGAGCGAGACGATGCAGTACAGGCCTGTAATGATTGCCAGCGTCGATTTAGTTTTATTCTGAGAAGAGTAAGTCTCATTGTCAGCTGATATTACGGAGTTCTGAAAAATCGTCTGCTTTTTGTTGGTTTTCGCTAGCATGTAAGTACCTCCAAGTGTGTTAAATGTGTTGATGTGTCTAATTTTTATTCATAGCACTGTCGAAGATGCGGTCGTATATTCTGTGATCGATGCTCGTGCCACAGAGTCCTCCTTGAGCCATCTGAGATTGTACAAGATCCAACTTTTCTAGTCACTACGGCATCATCCTCGTCTCAGCGTGTTTGTCAATCTTGCTTCGATCAACGTAACGCGGACACCTCGGCCAGAGGCTCTTCTTCTGTGGAGCGCATCGTGGTTGATCGCGGAAGGTTGATGGCACCTGGTCAGCTCACGCGACAGAACTCCAGCTCACAGTTAAGTGACCTCGCAGAGTAAGTCGTGATGTCTTGTATAATTGGTGGTCAGCTCATATTTTGCAGCTGTCCCGTTTGTGGAACTAATCTTTCGGCGTTTGAGCGTCCAGAGGATCAAGAATCCCATGTCAAAATCTGCCTAGAAGGCGGAAGTCATTCTAATTCACAGACAGTTAAGTATCTTGTGTATGAACTCCCAGCCGAAAGTACCCTGGTTGGGGTTGAATGTGAGTCCTGCAATTAATTTCTAGATTTCTTACGCATCCATAATACCTAGGTGTCATCTGTCTTGAGGAATTTACAACAGGATCAGCAGTTGCACGGCTGAGCTGCTTCTGCAGTTTCCACAACGGTGAGCGTCCCCTTGAGCCCTTTCAGGAAATTTCAATTTACATCAATCCCCAGCATGCTTATCATCTTGGTTGCAGCGCGGCCGCAGCTGTCCTGTCCACACACGCTGATGACCGGGGTGGATGTCCGGAGGATAGTCGTAGTGGCCGCGGTGGTATCTCGTCGAGCACATTCCCACTTATTACAACCCCATGCATAAACATACAATACAAACCGTGGAACAACTATGGATACACCATTACACATGTTGCCGTTAGTCACCGTCTCGCGGTTCGTAGAAAGTACTGTAACGTATCCGACTTGCGTCAATCCGTATCACATTTGACAATTCCTCCATGTCTGGAGGGACAATGTCTTGGCCCTTGATCCCGTCGTCCTGATCATCCTCAAACCAAGTCGCAGGGTCGTCGTCTTCCGAGTCATCTTCGTCCATATCTTCAAGGTCAGAGTCAGTTGGTTTATAATTCCTACAAGTTTCTTTAGATCGATTTTGAAAACGAGTGCAAATGAATACAAACATGAAGGCCCATATACGAGCATCCATTTCCAGCCTGGATAGTATTTCCCCTTTGACAGGCAGACCGATGCGTCTTTTCCTATCATCTGAGCGTTGTTGCCTCTCCAAGTCAACGGCATGTGCACGCTGTTCCAATTCTACAGCCTCTTGGAGACTGAGCGATCCAAGCTGGTGCGTATTGTTGGATGCTAATGGGGCCTGATATGATGAACGTGAGTCGCTGTGTCAAGTTGCGCAGTTGGATGGACATACATATCGGGACAATGCCCGCTGTTTAGCATCGATGACGCGAGGCTCAGGCTGTACGGAATCGACAAGCATTATCTCATCCGAATTGATATTCGTATTCTTGAGGCCGTTGCGAATGTCCTCGACGCCTTCGAGCTCTAACAATCGAGCTGCTATGGCCGTCTGCTCGACGGAGAGTCGTTGCACGAGGGAAGACGTAGAAACGGCCCTGAAGGAAAGGAACGCGCATACGAGTGTCGTCAGCCCGGGGTACCTCAGGGTAATCACAGAACAGGGTCGGCGCATACAGATAAATAGACCTACGGTGAAGAGAGTAGTCTTTCATTACGATCGTGCTGGTCGTGCAATTCCCTCACGGACATCTCTGCAATGGGTTTTGGCTTGGGCTTCGGGGTTGCCCTAAAGCCGGGCGGTAGGTGTGTCTTCTTGGTGCGAGTTGGAGAGGTCGGAGAGTGGGGGCTGCTGGCTCTTGTAGGACCCATACTGTGAGAGGGAAAGCTGGAACGAGATATTGGGAGACAGCACTTCAATTCCTCGACCTTTTATACCGAGCAGAGGTTACCGCTTTCGGTCAGATGGTCTGAACTACGCACACAGCCTACAGAGAGTAGCTACTCAACCAGGGGTACAAAGCGTACGGAAACAATATACAGTTTCTGCGTATACAGCCTTTTGATTCCTTCCTTGTTACATGTACATATCGCCCTGCCGGTGGGAAAGCACAGTGAGTGTCAAATTGAATAGATGGTGAAAGATGCGCACTGCTCCGGGGGGCATAAATTCATCATTATCAGGTTCACGCGTGCCAAACGCTCCACCGCGGGGGCGTGCGCCAAATGTGGGTCTCAATGGGTTGTTAGGGTTCGGTCCCACAGGGTCGAAGCGGGCCCCAGGAGGTGCCCCCATGGGAGGCAGGTATCCATCACCACCCCAAGGCCCTCTGATGTCTTCCGGTCTGCGTCCCCGACCCCGGGCACCAAATATAGGGTGGTCTGGACCAACAAACATTCCATCCCCGCCGTGAGGCGGAAACAGCGCTGGAGGCGAGAATCCACCGCCACCAAAAGGATCAAGATCGCTTCTTCCAATCTGGAACGGATTGTATGGGCGAATATTGGGAGGGAGATAATCGGACATTGCATCGGGCAAGGGGGGCGTGACGGCTCTCGGACGAGGAACGGCGACTCGTGGAGGATTGGCAGGGACTGATGCACTTGCTGTAGTGGAAGGTTCTTCGACCTCTTCCACGTAGCCCTCTTTCCTGAGTCCTGGTACGAGCTGTTGTATGATCTTGAGCTTCAACTGTGACACGAAATCCGTGATGCGATTCGAGGATATGAAGCCGTGGACAAGGGGTGGTGCGTCTGGTCTGGCGGCATCATAGGGATAAAACGAGGGCGAAACGAAATCGTTGGTAGATATATCCAGCGATGCAGATTTGTCGCTCTAAAACAACGTCAAGGCGGATCCATGCGGAAATGACGACAGCGTACTTCGATAGCGATGGCGTTGATCAGAGTGCGTTGGCCGAGTCTCACGACCTTGACAAGATACTCGAGGCTACTCTGCTCGTGTTTATATCTCAACGTGTGGTCCGTGGCCTGCTTGGTGTTCCAGTCTTCAGGCAAGACATTGTCTTGGAAGGTGCTCGCGGGCGAAGAGTCGTCAACCGCAATCAAGCGAAATCCGAGCGCAGCGAATATCGTATGGACGAGAGCTGCGACCCCGTCTTGAGCAGAAGACAGGCATCTGTTGGACGGTGGGAGGCGCGCGACGAGCTGCGACGTGAGTGCAGCTGGGTCGAGGATATTGCTCGCCATGGAGGAGGAGCAGTGACGCACATGTTACGTAATACCACAGCGAAAGCATGTACAATTCAAATATCAACAGGACCAAACAACACCCTTCAAACTTTCACCCTGGTCCGCATTTTACATTCATGGCACGTAGGGAGAGATCATATTCCCCAGACAGCTCAAATAAAAGGGTAAGACCTTTTCACCGTTCACCTCGGTCCCCTTCGCCGACTAGGCGGAATTCCCAAAGACCTAGCAGGAGATACGACGACGAGAGGGACAGAGACCGTGACAGGGACAGAGACAGAGAAAGAGACAGAGACAGAGACAGGGACAGGGACAGGGACAGGGACAGGGACAGGGACAACAGAGATAGGGACAGAGACAGAGACAGAGACAACAGAGACAGGGAAAGAGACAGAGACAGGGCAAGGGACAGAGACCGAGACCGAGAACGCTACCGGGACGATCGTTACCGTGATGACCGACGGCGGGATGGCCATCGGGGTGATAGGAGGGACGAACGCCGTGACGACAGACGGCCCTCTCGTACACCTGAACGTAGGGATCGTGACCGTCGACCTCTCTCACCGGTTACTACAAAGTCCACTTCCGAGGTTGCACTCACACCTCCCCCAGCACCAGAGGACGACAAGTTGAAGGCCAAGCGAGCGAAACTCGAGGCTTGGAAGAAGGAGCGGGAAGCCAAGAAGGCACTTGACGAAGCGAAAGCCAAGGCAATGGCACTTGCTGGCAAGTCTGCACCAGGTTAGTCCTAGTCGTACTTATTCTCTCCTTTGAACAGATCTCACATCACTTGATCTTGCCCTACAGCACCTCCGGCTCCAACGCCCACGAAACCTGGAACGTCACTGAACCGCGCAGCCTTGACCGGCCTTGGTCTGAAAGGTCTTCCGTTAAAGCCCGAAGTTTTGAGAGCGTCGAAAGCGGCTGCAGCAGCCGTAATGGACGACTCCGTGGAGACGAAGCGGAAGCTAGAAACTCTCGGTGATATGCCTGCTGTCGATATGACAATGGCTGATGGTGAGGCCAGTGTCGGCGACCTTGAAGTAGACGACGACGACGAGGAAGCAAATCGAATGGACCAAGCACTGAAGAACAAGGCTGCAGATACTATGGAAGAGGACGAGGAGGTTGACCCTCTTGATGCCTTCATGAGTGGTGTTAAAGAGGAGGTGAAGAAAGTGAACGATGAAGATATACTGAAATTGAACGGTGCCAACAGCTCTTCCCGCGTTCGACTTGACGAGCGCATGGTTGAAGAGGGTAGTGAAGAGGTTGTGGAGCCGATTGTCGAAGATGAAATCGATGCCACCGAATTGAACCCCGAGGATATTCTTGCGCTGGCTGCCAAGAAAGCAAAGAAGAAGGACATCGCCGCCGTCGACCATTCTCGCGTCAAGTACGAGCCTTTCAGGAAGGAATTTTACGCCGCGCCACCAGACATCGTCAAAATGACAGAAGAGGAGGTCGATCTCTTGCGACTCGAGCTAGATGGTATCAAGATTCGTGGCGTCGAGTGCCCGCGGCCTGTCACAAAATGGAGTCACTTCGGTCTCCCTGCAAGCTGGTACGCAATTTTTTCCTCACATATAGGCCACTACTTATTTTTTTTTCGTAGCTTGGATGTTATCAAAAGACTCAACTACACTGCGCCTACTGCTATCCAGGCGCAGGCTATACCTGCGATCATGTCTGGGAGAGACGTTATCGGAGTCGCGAAGACAGGTTCCGGCAAAACGATTGCATTCCTTCTCCCCCTCTTCCGACATATCAAAGACCAAAGACCGCTTGAACAAATGGAAGGACCTCTGGCCATAGTAATGACCCCCACGCGTGAGCTTGCTGTGCAAATTCACCGGGAGTGTAAACCGTTTTTGAGAGTAATGAACTTACGAGTGCGCCAGCTGTACCTCTTCCACTCTTTCACATACTGATTATTGTAATTTTTAGGCTGTTTGTGCATATGGTGGTTCGCCCATCAAAGATCAAATTGCCGAGCTTAAGAAGGGCGCAGAAATAATCGTCTGCACCCCGGGACGCATGATAGATCTTTTGACGGCTAACTCTGGTCGCGTGACAAACCTGAAGCGGGTCACGTATGTCGTGCTTGACGAAGCGGACAGAATGTTCGACATGGGTTTTGAACCGCAGGTGATGAAAATTGTCAACAACATCCGACCGGACAGACAATGCGTCCTCTTCTCCGCAACGTTTCCGAAGCAAATGGACTCCCTAGCCCGGAAAATTCTACAGAAACCTCTCGAAATTACAGTTGGAGGCCGCTCAGTTGTTGCTGCAGAAATCGAGCAGTTGGTTGAAGTTCGTGCGGAAGAAACCAAGTTCAACCGCCTCTTGGAAATCCTCGGACAAATGTACAACGAAGATCCAGAATGCAGGACGCTTGTCTTTGTGGATCGACAAGAAGGTGCTGATAATCTATTGCGTGACCTCATGCGCAAAGGATATCTATGTATGTCTCTCCACGGAGGCAAGGACCAGGTTGACCGCGACTCTACCATTGCCGATTTCAAGTCCGGAGTAGTCCCCATCGTTATTGCTACGTCCGTTGCTGCTCGTGGATTGGATGTAAAGCAGCTCAAACTCGTCATAAATTTCGATGCGCCCAATCACATGGAGGATTATGTCCATCGTGCTGGCAGGACAGGGCGTGCTGGGAACAAGGGAACATGCGTCACGTTCATCACCCCCGAGCAAGAGAGGTATTCGGTCGACATCTATCGTGCTTTGAAAGCTAGCAATGCCGCGACACCCAAAGAACTCGAAGATCTTGCTAATGGTAAGTTTGTTCAGGTCTTTGCATTGGGTTGTTTTGGAAATGTTTATGTTTTCACAGGCTTTTTGGAGAAGGTGAAAACTGGGAAAGCGCAAGCTGCTGGCTCTGGTTTTGGTGGCAAGGGCCTGGACCGACTCGACAAGGAGCGAGAAGCGAAAGATCGTGCCGAGCGTAAAGCGTACGGCGAGCCGGAAGAGGAGAAGCCAGAGGAAACTCAGAAGGCTTCGACCAACGCCACCAGTAGTGACGACATGACGTTCGGCAATTTCAAGGTAGAAATCAGACGCGGTCCCGCACCAGACTCTTCCAAGGGTGTTCTGGGCATTCCAGGAGCTGCTGCGGCCGCACGGCGACTTGCCCACGCGAAAGAAGAGGAAAAGATACAGGCACAAATTAAAACCGCCCAAGAGGCGGCTAATCGCGCTGGCAAGGACTCGCCGGCTCAGAAGCAAGCACTCAGTGTTGTTGCCAAGCTCAATGCGCAGCTGAAAGCGATGAAACTTGTTCTTCAGTCCCAGATTCAACACGAAGAAAGCGGCGGTAGAAAGGTAAATCCTGACTCGACCGACTTCCACGCGATCATACCCATCAATGACTACCCCCAAAAAGCGAGATGGCGAGTCACGAACAAGGAGACGATGGTGCAGGTGCGTGTCTGCCGTAGCCCCATTTGGAGCCCTGCTAATGTTTTTGTACCAGCTCATCGATATGACTGGGGCATCAGTTACGAACAAGGGTGAGTGACAAGCGCAGGGTGCATTATGTCAGAGCTGATTGCTATATATGAGCAGGCATTTACTATGAGCAGAGCAAGGAGCCTCCACCGGAAGGACCCCCCAAGCTTCATCTACTTGTCGAATCAAACGAGGAATATAGAGTACGTAGTCGTGCAATTCGGGTGCAACTTGTACTGACGTTTATCCCCGCAGGTCGAGCAAGCTGTGCGGGAAATAAAACGCCTGCTGATTGAGGCATCGGCCGCGGCGTTGCAAGCTGAGATGCGCAACCCGAGTGCGGTAGCGGGACGATATAGCGTGGTATAGTTTGGCTAGATTTCGGATGCGTACTTCGTGAAAACTGCTCATTGACATCGCTCGGCAATGTACAACTCGCTCGGGTCACCTGAAACCTTCTGTTATCGTGTTATCGTCTGTTTGTGTGCCTATACAAGTACTTAAATCCATTTAGTTTGATGCAACATACTAATGCATAGCTTTCATTACATTCAACGTCACGGTTAACTCCGAGGATGGGCCAGAGTATACTCTCTTCACTATCCAAGATTCGATACCACCAGATCCAACCAGGCCGACCCGATAAGCACGCAACCATCAAAATTTGAATTGTTGGCGACAACGTTCAACTGCCCTGCGGTCGCACGTTCAATGTGGTCTCCTCCGTTAACTTCGAGTTCAAACGGTTCAAATTCCGTTTCCAGCGCTCGATGAAGCAGCTGTGTCAGGACATAACACACCTCTATTTTTGGTTAACCAAGGAACCTTTTGGCTATTCTACAAAACTTGTAGCAAGCTTAGCCATTATATCTGATAGTTGAAAGTACACTTGCATTTTGGATAAGGAATCGAGGTAGTTGGCCGCCCTTTGTATGTGCATCGAGCAGGAGGCTCGAGCGTGACCGGTCTGACCGGTGACCTCAGGCATGCATTAATCTTGGTGCTCTCATCCCGCCCGAAAAAAAAGTTCAATCAAGGGCACAGAGCTACCGAAAAACGAAATGATTTCATTTTACCTTGGCATACGTATACCTGATCCTGGTATAGCGCCAGGATATACGATGATCGGGTCCCCTCAATTAAATCCAAACAGGAACAGTGCGAAACAGTGGCAAGTCCGTTGAGCCGCACCACCAACCTAACCTAGCTGCGGGCCCGCTGGTGCGCTTCAGTAACAAGTCATCGGAGCAGCGAAAATGGAAGTCGCAGAAAAGGGAAGATCTCCATTCCCACGGTTGTAAGTTCGATTCTGAATCAAACCGACAGCCGAATGGTCATGAGCGCACAGTCATTGGAACGTTATTCACAGCATATAAGCGGATCGGACTTGCCAGCGTGGCTTTGTCCCTTGCTTGTCCACCGCCCAGCGCAATGCCGTCTGCAGGGGACGCTCACTTCGTCTCGATGGGCGCACACAGTCTCGGGCGCGAGCCAACTCAAGAACAGCTCACCGTCGCAGACGATAAGATAGAGGTGACGGATGGCTGGGGACATAGTCCCAACAATCCCCGCAATTGGTCTCCATCAAAAAAATGGATTTCCACGGCTTGCGTCTGTATTCACTTCTCACTTCCGTGTTTCCTCTAAGTTGGTTCCTAAAGGTCTCCTTCTATACGCTAGTCCCGCCTCTTGCCAGCTCGATGATGGCCCCTGGTCTTCCAGATATTGCCTCGAAATACGGCATCACAAATTCTACAGTTAATGCACTGACGCTCAGCATTTTCCTTCTCTCCTTTGCTATCGGCCCTCTATTCATGAGCCCCCTCTCCGAGATGTATGGTCGTGTCTGGGTATGTTTTTACATGTCTTCGACTATCCCTCTTGACAGCGATCAGGTATTGCATATCAGCAACATGGTCTCCCTCTGTTTCAGCCTGGGCTGTGCTCTGGCACCTACTGTCAACGCATTCCTTGCTTTCCGCTTCCTCAGTACGTCACTACTTTAGGGTTCTAATCTGTCCAGCTGATGCTATGTAGGTGGCTTTTCCGGAAGTGCGCCAATCGCCATTGGTGGTGGGTGTGTAAGCGACCTCTTCGCAGAGAGGGATCGTGCATCTGCCATGGCCTTGTATACCCTTGGCCCTTTGATCGGTAGCTCACCACTTTGATAAAAAAAACCTACGACTTATCCATGCATTGTAGGTCCAGCAATCGGACCTGTCATCGGTGGGTTTATCGCACAATCGATCGGCGTTGAATACGTATTCTATGTGATCGTTGCGTTGTGTGGTGCTGCTTCTATCGTCGCGATTCCCCTCCTAAGGGAGACGTATGCCCCTGCCATCCGCACGCGACTTCATGCACATGACTCAGAATTGGAGAAGGGGAACACGATGGTCCAAGAGCAGTACCGACTGAACTATATCTGGATCAATTTGAAGCGACCGATTGTTCTTCTCACTCGAAGTTTCATTTGCTTCGTTCTCAGCTTGTACATGGCTCTGTAAGTCATTGCCTTGAAGCGCTACGAAGTGAATTCACCGCTGACCTCCTTGTAGGATATACGGTCAGTCATCACAATGACAGGATGAAAGAAGGAGAGTGACCCGTGCGTCAACCAGGGATCTATTACCTGATGTTTGCTACATTCCCAAGTTCGTCTCGAGCCCCATATGCATTAGCATAACCTCAAATTCGTTTCAGCTGTGTTTGCCAACGTGTATCACTTTAGTATTGGTACATCAGGTTTGGCATACCTTGGTCTTGGAGTAGGTTTCATTGTAGCCACCGTTTTCGGTGCCAGGATATCGGATCAGATATACCATCGGGTACGTGCCCGCTTTCTGCCAAAATCTTAATTTTTGATTTGACAATTATCATTAAGCTGGCGGCGAGAAACGGGGGGCAAGGAAAACCCGAAATGCGCATCCCAGCACTGATATTCGGCTCCTTCTTCGCTCCTATCGGATTATTGTGAGTAGGTATTCCACATGATCTACCATGTTGACGAGTATCCAGCTGGTATGGTTGGTCAGCCCAAGCTAAAATCCACTGGATCATGCCCATCATTGGGACTGCGATCTACGGCTTTGCGCTGATGACCACTTTGTAAGCGTTTCACAGTTCCCAAGCATGAACCCACATGCTCCAATATTCACAGCCTCCCGATTCAACTATATCTCGTTGATACCTTCGTCTATTCTGCCAGTGCGCTAGGGGCTGCTTCTGTGCGTTTTCTCCGCGTTTGATGTACTGATCAGAACTGTGGTTCACCGACGATTTAGGTGTTTCGCTCTTTCCTTGGGTTTGTTTTCCCTCTATTTGGAGAACAGATGTACGCCAGGCTCCACTATGGCGGTGGGAACTCGTTGCTTGCGGGGCTTGCCATTGTCATTGGCATTCCATTTCCAATATGGATTTACTACTACGGCGAACGCATTCGCGCACGAAGTGTGTTAACCAACTGATCAACCACGCCGCAGACGGCACGCAAAAAAGGCGATCTTCTCCACCACCTACTTTTATTTATAGGAAGTATCATGCATAGAATTCACGTGTAGTTGCAAATTGACCTGAAGCCTGGGTGTAATAAACATCGCCGGCTAGCAATCAAATTCTTTGTTTAACATTCGACTAGCCCTTGGTTGCGCACGAGGCTCAGAATAAGTGGTGAGGGGGTGTTTGGACCATTAGATGAATGTGACATAGTAGCGGTGACTCCCGCTGCCAGAGACACTTCGGATGGACGAAACCAAATGTGGTCTCAAACAACAAGCGCTCCCCATCCTTCGGACGTGCGATAGAGTATTGAAGACAATGTAACAACTTAGATACCACAATTACAGAACGAAGTATTCTCTTCATGTGATCCCGAGAAGAATGCTGATGTTACGTCCTCACCAGCACCTCTCCTGTGCGTCGCGAGGTTTGTGAGCGCGCCTGGGCAACACCTGTCGCTGTCTGTCACATGCCAGTGTCTTTCGACACTTCTCGGTCGATTGCTCCGAGTCGATGTTTCGTCGTCTCGCCAGTCGATACCGATAACCGGTAACCTGTGTGTGGCGGCCGTGAGCTATATTATGCCTTCCTGGGCTATGTAGTCAGGTGAAACGTGCGACTATCTCGCTTCCGGCAAGCGATGTTCTGGCGTCGTCGGGTACATTGACACCTAGGGTAGCGGTCGAGCTACGCCAGTTGCAAGGATTGCGCTCGTGTCCTTTAAATCCATCTGGTAATGTTGTCGTCTGCGTTGTCGTCGTCGCAGGCTTCTCGCAGTACTGGGGTGTGGCCTTGTCGCCAAGTTCTCGGCCGTCTGTCGTGGCGGATCCGTCGTTGCTAGCGCCCTTTAGCTGCAGTGGTCTGCCTGCTCACCTCAGCTTCTTTACTGTTCTCTCCATGCACCGTCTTGACGACATTCTCAAGTTCTCCAGTCGACATGTGCCCGCTCTGCCTTCGAGCGGCACTGATGTGCCACCTGTCCGCTGGCTCTGCTGGCCCGGCACTCGTCGCATGTTGACGTGTCTACTGCAAGAGGACTGTGCGCGGCGGAGGGACGTAACCGACTTCGGAAGCGAAGGGCAGAAGGGCAACAAATTCCTAGCATGAACAATCAGATTAAATTACAGTCCAATATGATTCAGGAGGCTCACACGTCTGCATCGCAGGCCGTTCGAAGTGCTGGGGTGTGTCCCATTGCACAACCACGTCCCCTGCCCTTGGCGGTCCGTCGGGAATTGTCGCTGGTAGCCCCCTTACCTGCGGTCATCTGCCTACTCGCCTCACACTCTGCAGCCCTCTCTACGCGCTGTCTCGACAACGCTCTGACTCGGAAGCCCTACAATGCGACGGGTGCCCGTTCTGCCTTCGAGCGGTACAAATGTGTAACCTGTCTACAGCGTGGCGCGTCAGCCTGATCAGTACGCGTCATCGCGTTAGGGTTGTGGGAGTGGACGTGCCGAGCCGCCGTCAGCACCATGCAGAAACGGGTCGTGCTTGCCGCCGGCAGTCAGAGTAAGGGACGTTGGCGAGTGGCGCAGCACCTCCGCTCGGCACCACAGGTGTGGATCCCCGCCAAACATGTTCTTACAGTGTTAGAAGGCATGGCGACAGGCTAGACGGATACATACACAGCATCCATCGGGGTCAAGATGAAAGCATTCCTTGCTGTAGTGTACCACAATGAAAGGCAGCATTTAGGAGCACATCTAGGCCATGGCCGAGTAAGGAGCTCAGGCTCGTTCGAACTGAGGTTCAGACCCGTATGACAGCGTAACCTGTTGTGTGTAAAATGAAGGGGCTGTCAGGTTGCGAACACCTATTGGCCTAAGCAGGGTGATGAGGAGAAGCAGCATATGACAGTCGGACAATAACAGGGTCATTGCCTTCGCCAAGTGGCCCAGTCACTGGGAGAGGTATGGGGTATCGTGCACAGCCTAGCGATTGTCCAATGACGGTCTACAAATTAGATGAACCAGCGAGGATGCAGATACTTATTGTTTGAATGCATTTGAAGTCTGGCATTTAAACGAAATTTGTTGGCCGAGTCGGGACCGTCGTCGATTCAATTTAGGCGAAACATCGTGTGTGAACTTGACTCTTTGACAGAATGCGTCAAGTCTTGCTACTTCCGACGTCCTGCCCTTATTCGAGCTACCTCCCCAGTACTGCCGCAGCTCTCAATCGAACTTCCTATTGACGTTGCAGGACACTCAAACAGACTCTGCCCAACTGCCACAAAAGGACGTTTACGCTTGCACCAGGCCAACCATTTCTTCACGCGTTCGACTTCAGCAGGTCTCTGTCATAACCGAGATTCAAGGGTTGCTAACGAAGATGCCGTCCTGGAAGACATTTTCCACCGGGTAGGGCAACGAGGTAATCACGTTTGAGTCCGGCCACTTTCAACGGCGGGGCAGAAAATCTATTTATGTTGAATCCTACCCCGGTCGTCACGCTGCGTCAAGAATCTGCCACTGCCATGGGATCGACTTTGAGTTTCGGTATGTCAATTTCGCACCACTCAGCTTCTGAGACTGGAATCAATTCACAGCCGTTCTATCACCCCTGGGGCCAAAAGAATCATCATCAATATCACATTCGATGCTCCCCACAAATAGGCTGGAGGTTTTCTCTAGTGAAATGATGGCTGCTGCGCCGAAGAGTTCAGCTTGCTTTGAATGTCGGTACTTACACCTCATCCGGCGCCCATCGTGATCGACTGATTCACCTACTGCAAGCACGAGTACCTTTTGTATGACAGTCCACGGAAGGGAAAATACTCGTTTTCAGACTCCCTGGCACGTGGGACTGGATTATCAATATATCACGGTCGTCTCAGAGTGAGCGGGAACAGAATAAATGTCATCTTTTTCTGTCTCAGGGCACCGTTACCGCCGCAACGAACAAGCTCGATCTTGTGGATTCAAAACAGCTTACCGAATGCCATGAGAGGTTTGACGCGCGGTGTCCTACTCTCTGTGGTCGCTAAGGCCGGCTGCCGGAGGGCATGCACTTTGTGCTTGGATGAGGATGAGAATAGCCAAAGAAGGTTCCGACGATCTTTTCCTTTGGGCTTCGTCGCGAACGCAGGATATATCCAGACTAAAGTTCTCGGGATCTGTGCTGGGTGGAGGAACAGATTTCAGTATGTAACATGTCGTGCCTCTCCCTATGTTATTCATATTTCTGGTCAGGGATTGCCCACTCATACCCATGGAGATCGGTTTATTTCCCATTTCTGCTCGAGGCACAGTAAGTAAATCACCGGACACACATCTTTGATTGCCGAGCTGGCCTCTGCGTTTCTATTAAGTACGGGTGACATCAACAGGAATTTTGCTCATATCTCCTTTTGTAGAGATGTAGGCACGCTCCAGCAGGCTGGAGAACGGCTTCTTGACCAAGCATACCCTTAAAACCAAAACGGCGAGTCGCGAATAAGGAAACGATGGTTCAAGTAAATGCCTGTCTCCACAACTCACGATAAGCCATATATTAGTACTAATATATTTGTGTTAGCTCATTGATACTAGTATGACGTGGATGTCAATTACGAGGAAGGGGTGAGTGCAACAAGAGTACGCCATGTACGAATGGCATACCACTGGTAGGGAACCGCCCCGGAAGGACCGCCGAAGCTTCATCTGCCCGTCGAATCGAAGAGTGCGTTGAGACATATGTTGTGCATCTCGACTACGGAATGAGTTCACCGATCATATCTGAAGATCGGGCAAGTAGAGCGAGAAATCAAGGAGCTGCCGATTGGGCATCGGTCGTGCCCACCGGGTGGCCGGATGATAGAGTGTCGTGAAGTGGGTCTCCACTTTTATCCCCATTCCTAACTTTAATAACGACAATCGAGTAAGATGGAAGATCCCTAGATGGCAGCACGACACGAAGGTCCCAGGCGGTAAGGGTGATTCCATGTCACGAGTGCTCAGTCAGACTACGGCCGATAAAGTCCATGTGCCATTCTTAAACGGATGGCTCCCCACCTATTTTCAACACCCCTACACTCCCTTGTGTCCACCGCTGAGAGCAATGCGGATTGCTAAGGACACCGTCTCCGTCGCGTCGTCCCACACACATGTCGGTGACAAGCTACATGATCGCGAGCTCGGCCCATCCCTTCCAAGTCAAAAACAGCTTGCCGTCCCCGACGACAAGATAGAGGAAACAGATGACTGGGAACATAGTCCCAACAACCCCCGCAATTGGTCTCCATTGAGAAAATGGACTACAACAGCCCTCGTTGGTGCTTACCCCTCGTTCCCGTGTTCCTTCTCAAGTCGATTCTCATAGGTTTCCTTCTATACGTTCGTCACCCCTCTTGCCAGTTCTATGATGGCCCCTGGACTCCCAGATATCGCCTTGAAATACGGTATCACAGACCCCACAGTCATTGCACTGACACTTAGCATTTTCCTTCTCTCCTTTGCTATCGGCCCTCTATTCCTGAGCCCGCTCTCCGAAATGTGTGGTCGCGCTTGGGTATGTTCTGACGCGTCTTCGGCTATCCTTCTTGACAGCAACCAGGTATTGCACATCGGGAACTTGATCTTCCTTTTATTCAACCTGGGCTGTGCTTTGGCACCAAATGTCGACTCTTTTATTGCTTTCCGTTTCCTTAGTGCGTCGTCGCTCCAGGCCCTACACTAGAACTGATGTTGAAGCTACTTAGGTGGTTTTGCCGGAAGTGCTCCAATCGCCTGTGGTGGTGGCTGTATAAGTGACCTCTTCGCGGAGAGGGACCGTGCATCTGCAATGGCATTGTATACCCTTGGCCCTTTGATCGGTAGTCTCATCACTTCGCTGATTTTTTATAACTCACCTCCTTGGCATCTTAGGTCCAGCAATCGGGCCTGTCATGGGTGGGTTTATTGCACAAACGATCGGCGTTCAATTCGTTTTCTTTGTGATCGTTGCGCTGTGTGGTGCTGCTTCTATTCTTGCAATCCCCTTCCTGAGGGAGACATATGCTCCTGTCATCCGCAGGCGACTTCATGCACATGGCGCAGAATTAGAGAAGGGGAACGCGATACCCCAAGAACAGTACGGACTAGGCTATATCTGGATCAACTTGAAGCGACCAGTCATCCTTCTCACTCGGAGCTTCATTTGCTT
Organism: Aureoboletus auriporus; assembly: GCA_038089615.1. NCBI lineage: Eukaryota > Fungi > Basidiomycota > Agaricomycetes > Boletales > Boletaceae > Aureoboletus > Aureoboletus auriporus. The sequence goes on from JBBPLF010000007.1 coordinate 52,693, forward strand.
TATTCTCAGCTTGTACATGGCTTTGTAAGTCACTGTCTTGAAGCGTTACGAAGTGTATTCACCGGTGACATTCTGGTAGGGTATATGGTCAGTCATCAGAATTACAGGATGAAACAAGGAGACTGACGCATGTGTCAACCAGGTATTTATTACCTGATGTTTGCTACATTCCCGAGTATGTATAATCTTGGCCCATACGCACTAGCATGATCTGAACGTCGTTCCAGCCTTGTTTGCCGACGTGTATCATTTCGATGTTGGCATATCAGGTTTGGCATACCTTGGTCTCGGAGTGGGCTTCCTTGTAGCCACCATGCTTAGTGCTAGGATATCGGATCAGATATACATCGGGGTACGTGCTCACATTTTATTGGGGTCCTTGACTTCACTATCACTAAGCTGGCAATGAGAAACGGGGGACAAGGAAAACCCGAGATGCGCATCCCAGTATTAATATTTGGTTCCTTCTTCGCTCCCATCGGATTATTGTGAGTGGATATTTCACATTGGTCACCGTTGTTGACCAGTCCCAGCTGGTACGGCTGGTCAGCCCAAGCTGGAATCCACTGGATCATGCCTGTCGTCGGAACGGCGATCTTTGGTTTTGCGCTTATGACTGTTTAGTAAGCATCTTTCGGGTTCACAGCTGTAAAAAAATCAGCTCTAATGTTCACAGCCTCCCAATTCAATTGTATCTCGTTGATACCTTCGTTTATTCTGCCAGTGCGCTAGGGGCCGCTTCCGTGCGTTTTTACGCGTTTCATCATTTCGATGTGGTTCACCGGCGTTTTAGGTATTTCGCTCTTTCCTTGGGTTTGTTTTCCCCCTGTTTGGAGAACAGATGTATGCGAAGCTTGGCTATGGTGGTGGGAACTCATTGCTTGCGGGGCTTGCCATTGTCATTGGCATTCCGTTCCCCATATGGATTTACTACTATGGTGAACGCATTCGTTCAAGGAGTGTGCTAACCAACTGAATAACTTTTACGTTGTGAATCGGATCGCATTGTTACTTATTACCTTTCGGGAGAATACTTGGGGTTGCTTATATAAGTCTGTGTACGAGCACATATCGCCATTGATGCCCTTGGAGGATTTAAATTATACATTTTCTCAGGCAGCGACGAGCGTTGTGCGCGGATCCGCGGGATGGCATCGATGAGCGCTCATTCACGTTCATTTCAGTGTGGTTGTGGAAACGGACCTGAGACCGTGTGCTGTACTGTTGCCCCGTATGTACTAGGGCTGAACGCCTTATCCCATACATTCTGTTTCCCCATTAATCCACCTGACCTGATCTTCCTGCTTGAGGGACCCTGAGAAATCATGCGGATGCAACGCAACGACGGACCGAGAAAAACCCCGAACGACTCATCAGGGAAAGGTTGTCATACGACACACGACATCGATACCTCAGTTCCAAAAGGAAAAGTTGCTGTTTGTCATCTTCCACAGCCCCAAAATGCCCCAAGAGAGATCGTTCGTAAACATCCAACGCAGAGCGGTCTCTTTGTGCCACTTCTCGATGTCCCTCCGCTCCTGTTCGACGGGCCAAAATGCAAAGTAGTTGAGCCAGTTGCATACATGTAGGTGAACACACTGGTGCAACAACTATCCACATCCATCATAGGTCAGAAGCAGAACTACTCGAACATGTGTGATCCAGACCTACATTCGGAATGAAAGAAAGAAGTTTGACACCAGTCGAGGACAATCGAACAGCAATGCATGTGGTGCCGAAGCCTTGGGAACGTTCGGCTGTTCGGGATATCTTGTTTCCCTGGAACATTGTGGGCTGCTGCAGCTACAGCGAGGACTGGGCATGGCTGCATGCATGCATAGAACCTACTACCTGACTCAGAGATATTATTGCCGACTAATAGCACTAACCCAGCGTGAGTAACCATCACTAGAAGGAGAGTATCGACTCACTTTCGAACTTGGTAGCCGTCTTGAGTCCTCCTGAGCCACAATCACTGAGAATCATCGAACACAAAAAACGTTTGTGATCCTCGCCAAGGTCTGATGCATTGGAGGATTCTCAATCAATACCGTCAGTTGTTGACTCTGGTGATGTGTTTCCAAAACAATGAAGGATGTTCCATAGTCGGTTTTGCTGCAACAAGTAAGCAGATCGACCTACGACATCAGATTTGATAAATATACCTTGTGGAGATCCCGTGAACAGCCTCGGTCCTCTCTCCGATTTATTAGCTAGGCAAGGACCCCGCATCCTTGACTGAAATCTTCTCCGTTCCCTATTCCAATGGAGAGTCGACAAGGATGGTGGCCATTGGGTGGAACCGAGACGTCGTCGAGCCTGGGCGAATGACCCATGGTTCAAATCGGAGTCTCTCATTGATAGATATAGACGGTGACGGATCTTCAACAATGAAATCCACATGATGGCCTGTGGCCGGCACAGTTGCTTGATGGCCCAGGTGCTCAGCCTATCTCCAAGCCGAGGAGTAAAGTTGTGCCATGGAAATTACAAGGGCACGCTGTTGTGCAGTAAGCGATCTCAAGAAGAGACACTGGTGACCAGTCATATCACACCTGATGCATGATGACCGCCAGGAAGACCCAAAATAAGTCGGTTGTTAGAGACCACGAATTTGTCATTGGAGAGCAGTTCAATGTAGGGCACCGCCACCCAATCGGAGGAGTCGACTACGATGAACCAGTCTGCAATTGCCAGCACGACAGAACAAGCAGCTTCAAGGTGGGTCGCTACATCTTACGCGGGCGACTCTCTTACATGGACTCCATGTATTTAGAACCGCTCTCATCAAGCTGTTGTTCTTCGCGGCCACGCTTGCAATTCTACCAATTTCGTCCTACTTTATCTCGCTCTGGTATCTGTGGGGGGGTGCGTACTACCAGCCACGCTCAAGCGCTGCTTCATCACGCCAACATACCTTGCAGGTAATAATAACTATGCTGCCATAACTGCCATTTGCGCCGCGAACGTGGTGTTGGTCGCTTACATCGTCACCTCCATCTTGGAAGACAGAAAATCACAGGAAGAAGCCGACGCAAAGAAATTGACAGAGACGAAGAAGCATCGTTAATCTTAATCACTCGTCGTCGTTCGCTTGTCCCATTCTTTCCCTCATCTCGAGTAAAACTAGGGTCGGTACGATCCACGTCTGTGGCCTGATTCTGGATCTCTGACGTGAGTGCACGTATCGAAGCAAGCACCTTATCCTCACCGTACAGCACAGTGACATGTAAGTAGCCATACTTTACGTTGGTGTGAGATACTGTATCACCGATGCTATGATCATTTTGTCGCGTCGAGCGTATCTGAGAATGTGCAGGAACGTCGACGAAAATATCAAGGTGCGTTCTCTCCCTGTACCCATGATGTGTCGAAGTGTCAAAGGGCTGAGAACCGTCTAGGTAAGATTGTGCTGTGACTCTGAGCAATCATGGAACAACTTGGTTACGAAGAGCGCTTTGGTGTTTTGACCAAATTGGATGTCCACTTCGTGACCTGGGCCGGCTTCGAAAGGACAGTAAACAACCGATCTGTTACTGCTGCTTGATGAAAGAGCCTCGATACTTCCTGGGACAACTACCGTTGACTACTCTCCAGAATCTTGTTACCGGTATTACCTCCAATGATTGGACCACTTTGGAGTTCTTGAATTTCTCTGCTATTCACGGCAGAAATATGCAAGGTTTCACCTGTGTAGCCAGTTGATACCACACGAATGAAAAGGATCCTTTGTAAGTGAGATCAGAGTGACTGTGTCGGAGACTATGTTTCCTCCATCTCGACTACATGGCCGCGAACGTGGGGCGACAGATTCTGACGAGGCCATTCGCCAAACCGACACCGATGCAGCTCTTGCAAGACTCTCTGCAGTCAAGAAGGGCTATATCGAGGATCCATTTATTCCACATCTCCTCCCTCGTGCTCAGTTCCAACCTGCCCGTCCTCCGTTGATCAACATCGGAACGCATGTTCGTTCCAAGTCCATCGATGCGCTCGTCGAACAGTGGCTGGATCTCTGCGAGCAACAGGATACGGCGTGCCAGATCGTCAGCTTTGGCGCTGGGAGCGATACGAGATTCTGGCGTATACGCGTGCGCGCCTCGATTTTTTACTGGGTGCATACTCTGGCTGACTTTTTCACCCTAGACCGGGCCTCGCGCGCACGTCTTGAAATCATACATCGAACTCGACTTTCCTGATGTCACGACCAAGAAGGCGATGGCTATTCGTAAAAGCAAGGTGCTCAGTGACACCCTAGGCTCACCCGAGAACGTCACGATCGGTGAGTTGCTGCGGGGCTCGGGGGGTCGTCGCATCTCTCTGAATTCTTTGAAGCATCGGGTGGAACTGCACTTCATTCGAGCGACTATCATTTACTTCCATGTGATCTGCGTCTCCCGCCCTCCGCTTCCCTAGCACCAGTGCTCGACGGGCTACTCTCGCCATCCTTCCCCACCCTCTTGCTCTGTGAATGCGTCTTGGTCTACATATCACCCGAGTCGACGTCGACTCTCTTCGACTGGTTCGCGAATCACATCACCTCCGCTCAAGAGGGGAGCGTTCTTGGAACGATCGTGTACGAGATGTTTGGTCTCGAAGATGCCTTTGGTCAAGTCATGCTGCACAACTTGCGGGTAACTCCAAGTCTCGCATCTTTGTCGTCGTCTTTTTGGACTCAGTGATTCCTAGTCAAGGAACGTGTCCTTGCCGGGTGCAGCGCCGTACCCCACGGTCGATTCACTTCGTCAACGTTTTACCCGACACGGGTTCACGTACTCCTATGCACTGACGTTGAGTGAGGTACGCGAGAAATATATCAGTCAATCTGAGCTTGAACGGTGAGTTCTTGTGATGGCGTCTCTAGTCTTTCGTATGACACTTGTATCACCCAGGATATCTCGTCTCGAATTTCTTGATGAAGTTGAGGAATTGAATCTCGTGCTCAAACATTATGCCCTCACCTGGGCTGCAAAGACAAGCATGGGTGCCGAGAAGTCAGGTTCATGGGAACAATGGGGGTTAAAAATGACTGGCGACCCTTCAAGCTCATGATTAACGTTACGATGAAGGTCATGATAAGTATTAGGTTTCACTATGCGATGAAGGACATGAGTAACAGTACATAATGACTAACAAATCTACAAGTGATGTGAGTATATATCGATGGGGTGAGGTAGCGCTAGAAACGAATGATATGCGGAACGAACAAGACGAGGGGCCAACTTAGAAGTCCTCATCCAACGAGCTAAACGTTGCCAACTCAGGACAATCTACTGAGGGACAGCAGTTCAAAAACTTACAAAGATTTACTGGCGGCAGCACCCGATTCACTTTTCGAATTGTTGACGTTTACATTCGCCTTGGAGTAGTCGGAGACGCGCTTCTCGAAAAAGTTGGTCTTGCCTTGCAGGGAGATCATGTCCATGAAGTCGAATGGGTTCGTGACGTTGTAAACCTTGTCGTTCCCCAGGGAGACCAGAAGACGGTCAGCGACGAACTCGATGTACTGGCACATAAGCTTAGCATTCATTCCGATCAATGCGACAGGCAACGCATCTAAGAACTGATTTCAGTATACAGCATGGCAACTCTAAAGCTTCCGCACCGGTCAAGAATTCCTGTTCAATCTGGACGGCCTCCGTAATGACACGCTTGACAACATCAGGGTGGGGGCGACGTTTAAGGTGACTGAAGAGCAGGCAAGCAAAGTCGGTGTGCATTCCCTCATCACGGCTGATAAGTTCGTTGGAGAAAGTAAGACCGGGCATCAGGCCGCGCTTCTTTAGCCAAAAGATGGAGGCAAAGGAACCCGAGAAGAAAATGCCTTCGACAGCGGCAAAGGCAATAAGGCGTTCCGCGAATGTAGAGCCTTCATCGGAGATCCATTTGAGGGCCCAGTCGGCTTTACGCTTGATGCAGGGAATGGTGTCGACAGCGTCAAAGAGGTACTCGCGTTGGGCGGGGTCCTTGATATAAGTATCGATGAGGAGGGAGTAAGTCTCCGAATGGATATTCTCCATCATGATTTGGAAACCGTAGAAACAGCGGGCCTCTGCGGCCTGAACCTCGTTGGAAAAACGCTCCACAAGGTTTTCATTGACAATGCCGTCTGAGGCGGCGAAGAACGCAAGAACGTGAGACACAAAGTGACGCTCGTTGTCGTTTAAACGTGTGTTCCAGTCGTGGAGGTCCTTGGAGAGGTCCATCTCCTCGGCAGTCCAGAAGGAGGCCTCCGCTTTCTTGTACATCTGCCATATCTGTTGCCAACCCATGTGAGCTCGAGTTAGACATGAGGATTTAACGCTCACCTCGTGATATTGTATAGGGAAGAGAACGAACCGGCGTTTAGATTCTTTTAAAAGGGGTTCTTCGCCTGCAGCTAGATGTCAGGTGTGGATAGTGCGAAAAAAGGGAACATACACTCAGGGAGGTCTACCTCACCAACAAATTTTGCGCGAAGAACGGAAAGGTCGTCTTCCTCAGAGTCGGACTCGTCTCCCAGAGTACTGGGAGAGAAGGAACGTTTCCTGTCATCAACCAAGTTCTCCTTTGGGGCTGGAGGCTTGGCAGGGGAGTCCAATGAGAAGGTGGCGATGGCCTGCGCGGCCTAAGAGGGAGGTGAGCAAGAAGACAACAAGACAGCAGAGAGAACGGGCCTGTTTGCTAGGTGTGAGTTGTGGAGATGGTAGACGAGGAGGAGCGAGAGTGGTAGCCATGATGAGAGAATATACAAGAAGAGTACTGGTCAGGTCAACCACCAAGTTCGCGCGTTTTTATGGTGTCGGATGCGTTCCTTGTTTGGTTCCATTCAACTAACATTACGCGACGCGTTGTTGTGACGTGTTTGCAAACAAAAGAATCGTGGACTATAGCGAGTCACGTGCCCTCTTTCTTCTGTCGAATAATATGGTGGGTGTCTTTGATCAAGCGCATGGTCCACATCGCTTATTGTTCCACTAGTTGAGGCGACAAGCACGCGAGCGGAGGCAGTATGTGTATGAAAAATCTTTGGAGGCCCAAGAGCGCCAGACCTACGAGCGCAAACGTCAGCTCAAAGATGCCCTTGCATCGGGCAAGCCGCTTCCGACAGAACTCAAAAAAGGTGCAAGGGATGTAGGCAAAGACCTCGCGTTTGACGAAGCGCAGCAAGGTATGCATCTCCTTGCAGTGCTTGTCCACTCTAATTCCTTAGATTACAGAACCATCGACGCATATTGATAACGAATACTCTCGCGCCGGTATGAACGACCCAAAAATCATGATAACGACCTCGAGAGATCCCAGTTCAAAACTTCTCCAATTCGCAAAGGTATCAATCAGTTCAATTCCATAAAGCAATCGTGACTGTTGTACAGGAAATGCGACTGGTATTTCCCAACTCGCATCGAATAAATCGCGGAAACTATGTCGTAAAAGAACTCGCAGAGGCATGTCGTGCCAACGATATAACCGACCTGATTGTCTTACACGAGCACCGGGGCATCCCAGGTCAGTTCCATCCCGGTGCTGTTCCAACCCCTCAATCCATACTTTCCAGATGCGTTGATTGTTTCCCACTTTCCACATGGTCCGACGGTTCATTTCACCCTCCACAACGTTGCCCTTCGTCACGACATCGGCTCCTACAGATCATCCACCGTATCAGAACAATATCCACATCTTATATTTGAACAATTCACCTCGAAACTCGGGATGCGGATAAGAGATGTTCTCAGGTTTCTGTTTCCCGTCCCAAAGGAAGACAGCAAACGTGTCATGACGTTTGCGAACGAAGATGATTTCATCTCCTTCCGGTAAGCGCTGAACTCCCTTGTCAGTCTCAGACTACATTCACTGTCTCATAGTCATCACGTATTTGTCAAAATTCCTGGCGATATACAGCTCGCCGAAGTTGGTCCTCGTTTTGAAATGAAACGTATGTCTCCATGTCATTTTTCTTGTCCACTCAATGATAGTCCTTTCAGCTTATGAGATAAGGCAAGGTACCATTGAACAGGCAGAAGCAGAAAAAGAATGGGTTCTTGCTCATTATTCTAGGACGGCGAAGAAACGGAAACTGCTGTCGGGTACTACCAGCAGTGAACCAACCGAAGACTCTACGAAACGGCAAAAACGATAACTTATTTGATATCCATGTTTCTTATTGTCCATCTACTCCGCCGTGTTCACCGACACAAGTGTTTTCATCGGATCCAGATAAGCACCAACGAATATATCGTTGCGAAACCTCATAACCCATCTGCTCAACAACGAATTGAGCATAAGCGAGAAGCATGGACATGCGTCTTGAATTTACCACTCCCTGCGCAGGATTGGCCTGAGTTGATGCAGATAAGAGCGGGTTTAGAGCAGCCGAGTTCAGAACAACCAAAAAATCTGACATCTCCGCCCCAAGCTGACCGCAAACGCTAACCCCAGCAGAACCAGTCACGACTAAGCCATGAAGTAGACACTCGGTTCTAAACAGTATGTTCTATCCCACATATCCATTTGGGAGTTTTGCAATGGTAATTCCGGACCCAGCACGCGCCGAGAGAAGGAATTCAGCTTTGAAGACAGTGAAGATCGCAATCCCTTGGCACACTCCAGCGTGATGTTGCGTAGTATGATCTACAGACTCACCATCCAGGCCATTCATTATTCCCGCTATCAACAAAGGAAGAAACTGGTATCCAGGGAGCGAAGATCGCGGAAATGAACAAACTCGCATATTTCGGCAGCTTTTTGGATAATGTTCGTGGTAGTGGTGAGTTGAGCTTCATCGTCTGCAACGAACTTCACTGGGTAGGGAAAAGGGACAGACGGCGCCTACTTAACCAAATGGACGAGTCACGGAAACTGGTATAGTTCGCCCTCTACACAATGGTCCTTTTAATAGAAGCTCTACCACAAGTGAGCTTTGATTGAGCAAAGGTGGGATATAGATATTCTGGTTTTGCATGTTACTGGGATTCAAGATGGTACACACCGATCGGGCATGGTTCCCAGTCACTACGCACATCCAACAATCTCCATCCAGGAGTCAGAATTCCTCCAGGTCGCGCGGCACTATCCCACGAAGCGGAGCCATGTCCAAAGCGTTCTGACGTATGATGTTCATTCGCCGTGAGCATCTGCAGGCGTTCCTCCATGTTTACAAGATCATGTGCTTGCCAGGACTACGAAGGTTATTATAAGATCACCCGGGCGATGTAGTATTCACGCACTTTTGACTCTGGGACGAACTCCATAGTAGACCTCAGTAGTTCAACACACTCCTCCACATCCTTGCAATCCATCGAAATTGCCTGTAAGAGTTCAGTCAAACTACCTCGAGTCATTAGTGTGATTGAAAATGGAACGAGTCGCCCGTACATTGTGGATGCGATGCCGGGATGTTGTCCTGGAATAAAGATGGGAGCGATATGAAGAATGACTTCCTTCCTCAAATCTTCTGATCCGTCTGTCCAAGTCCGTACAGCCCAGGTCACCCAGCGGGCAAGGTATTCGCTGTAAAGTGCACCTTTATGTAGATTCTTGGAATCTAACTCGATAATATCCGTATCCATGCTCGATCCCATCAGATCCTCCAGTAACGTTGAGACGATTCGGTTGATGAAGATAGATGGGAAGACGGCGTGTGATGTTTGAAGTTGCACGAGGAGCGGTGTCCACAACGAAAGACTACTTGCTGTTGGCAGGAACGGATCTATGGGTGCATGGCGTTTTCTACGGGACGATTAGTGGTGGACGATATCATTTAGGACGATATATGACCTTTTAGACACGGGAACGATGGCACCTCTTTCTAGAAGAGCGTCACAAAGAATCTCCAGCGCCCACTTTTCCTTGATGTCAACTTTGGCAACGACGGAGCCGTCGTCGAATCCCCATTCGAGAGGATGGGTGGCAAGTTCCGCTGAGACTTTTATTTCTGTTATCCAGCGTTCGATATCACGCATCACTCTATCAATTTTGTCTTGGTATTGTCTGCGAAGCGACCCATCTCGGACGACAGTCTTCATGAGAAGTTTATATGACTTCAAGAGAGGCTCGACGGGGCGCGGTGACAAGGATGGTGTTGATGAGGGTGCAGAAGGATTGAGTGTCGGGTGAAAATAATTGCGGAGAAGCCATGAGAGGGACTGCGAGCATAGAAAGATGAGGAAATCCGTGTATCAACATTGAAGTAGCCCAATACCTCTCTGCTCGCTTCTCTGAGTAACTCGAGGCTGGGTAGATCCTCATGGGTTGCTGCATGTCTGAGCTCCACGAGCCACGACGGCAAGCCAAGCTGAGCGGCTATAGAGGCTATAGATCTTGCATATGCACCAGATTGCAAAGGATCAACGAGCCCGTTGACCATCCGGATGACTGCGGACGCATACGCCTGTCGAACACTAAGGGTGGTCTTGGTGGAGGGGACATCTGTGCAGGATGCATCGAGCATGCGCGCGGCTAAAATGGCCAAGGTAGAGTCGAGGGCGTGAGGGAGTGGAGTTACCGCTTTCCATGCTGATAACTGGAACGGATGATTGTAGAGGTGTACAGAACGAAGGAACTTACCCTGTTGATCGCACATGTTTTGGATTCGAGATCGTCTTCGTCCGCGTAAACCCATGAACACACCTGCTCTAGTTCACTAAGGTGAGCCCAAGGCATTCGCCGGGGCAGTCGCATTGTGGAGTACTAAGAGAGCAACTTCCTAATCGGGTCATCGCTTGAACGGTCATGGTACAGAGTTATCTCAGACATGGCCCAACGCAGGTAAGCTGACCGTAATACGATTTTCTTGTCGTCTGACACCGTGCAGGCATTCGGTTTGATTTGCAGCATATCCTCGAACTCTTTATACGATGGCAAACTGGCATATGTACCGGCACTGGAAGACGTCCTTGTCTGGGACATGAAAAAAGGACAGATGGTACTCTGTGTCGCTTGTCTGTCCTTTTCGAATACCTGACAATCATCGACAGCTTGCGATGTGGCACGAAACTGGCCATAGAGCACAGGTCACTTGCATTCAACGCTCCCCTCAGAAAAATACGTTCGCCGTCGGATATGCAGACGGTTCAGTTCGGTTATGGGACAGTACTCTTGGCTCTGTTCATGCAACCTTCAACGGTCATAAAAAGGCCATCACCGCACTCGCGTTCGACACACAGGGCGCAAGACTCGCATCAGGCTCGCAAGATACCGACCTGATCATATGGGACCTTGTTGCGGACGTTGGCCTTTATCGGTAGCGCACCGGCGACCTTTGACTTGGTTTTTGTCACTTACATTGATTCCTCAGGCTTCGGGGACACCGTGACCAGATTACTAGCCTCCGCTTCTTGCCCCCAACGGAACTACCCTCAACTTCCACTGAATCGAACGGCTTCCTCGTTTCCACCTCAAAGGACACGCTGTTGAAGTTATGGGATCTCTCTACCCAACACTGCGTACAGACCATCGTCGCGCATCGTTCGGAAGTGTGGTCAATGGATCTCTGTCCCCAACATAATCTCATTTTTACCGGAAGTGGTGAAGGTGAACTCAAAGCATGGAAAGTAGACTATGATGCTGTCGCAGCAGGTTTGAAAGCCACAGAATCTGGAGAAGTATGCGTCCCCAATATGTATGTGGATCGACAGGCTTATAAGACACTTGTTCCCACTTCTAGATCAACAAGATGATCCAACCAGTCGCTACCCTTCCTCTTTCCTCGCGTCATTGTGTTTCCCAAGTCTTATTCCACGACTCGCAACCCTATATCGCCGTCCAGTCACATGATAGATCTGTCGAGATCTTTCGCATACGAACAGAAGACGAAGCGCGGAAGAAACAGGCGAGGCGTCGAAAACGTGCAAAAGAAAAGGAGGGAAAATCCAAGTCAAGAGAAAAAGACCTTGTTGACAAAGCAGATGAAGATGAAGAAATAGGTGTAGATGAAGTGGGGCTTATTGATTTATTCACACCCTACTTGGTTATCCGAGCGAGTGGGAAAGTCAAATCGTTTGATTTTGCTACCAAAGATGTCAGTGGTCATAGAACAAGTGTTCAGGTCAGTCATCTGCGCGGCTGACGGAAGCTTTTGCTCACTATATATGTAGATTCTTTTAGCGCTTGCCTCGAACGCGTTAGAGGTTTATGATATTCCATCACCCACAAAATCAAAAGATCAGGCCCCCGAAGCTAGTCGAAGTTATTCGCTTGACATACCGGGACATAGAACAGACCTGCGGACACTTTGTCTAAGTTCAGACGATCAGCTTTTAGCCTCTGCATCTAACGGTGGGCATTCTGACAAACCGACCAGCGTGCTTCTCATATATTTTGCAGGATCACTTAAATTATGGAACGTGAAGACAACAGCATGCATTCGCACTATGGATTGTGGTTATGCCATCTGTAGCACTTTCTTGCCGGGTGATAGACATGTTTGTATCATTGCTCATCTGTCTCCGTCATCCGTCTCACGCGTCAGATAGCTTGCTGTTGGCACAAAGTCAGGCGATATATTGATCTATGATCTAGCCTCCTCTACTCTCGTTGATACGGTCAAAGCCCATTCCTCGACTGTGTGGTCACTGCATCTCCGACCAGACGAGAAAGTACTTGCCAGTGGCAGCGCCGATAAGGAAGTCAAGTTTTGGGAATTCGAACACAACGCAACGCCTGAGGACGAGGTGTTTATATTTTTTTCTCGGGTCGTTGCTAAACTGAAATCACCACCATATGTAGAGTCATCCCAAGAAATCACTGGTACTTGTGCATTCACGCACCCTCAAAATGTCGGATGACGTGCTGTCACTAAGATACAGTCCGAATGGCAAACTTCTCGCTGTATCTCTTCTGGACTCTACTGTCAAAATCTTTTATCAAGATACCCTCAAGTTTTTCCTTTCGTTGTATGGGCACAAGGTCAAATTTCTTTACATCTAATCTGAGCAACATGACATACCTGTTTTGTTCAGTTGCCTGTTCTCGCAATGGATATCTCAGACGACTCGAAGTTGATTGTGACATGTTCTTCTGATAAGAACGTCAAAATATGGGGTCTTGATTTTGGAGACTGTCACAAGTCAATTTTTGCCCATGAGGATAGCGTCACGCAAGTTCTATTTGAGAAGAAATCCCACTACTTTTGGACGGTAGGTAAAGACAAGTTACTGAAATATTGGGATGGCGACAAGGTAGTTTCTTTTACGCTCCTTCTCGTCACGTACTGAGTCACGATTGAAGTTCGAAAATATTCAAAACCTCGAGGGACATCACAATGAGATCTGGGCTCTCGCAGTCAGTCACTACGGTAATTTCGTAGTGACCGGGTCTCATGATAAGTCCATCCGTATCTGGGAGAAGCTGGATGAACCAGTACGGCGTTTGTCTTCTCTGGTCAGTCGTGGCCACTGACGATCCTGTAGCTTTTTCTTGAAGAAGAACGCGAGCGAGAGTTGGAACACCTCTATGAGAATGGCCTGGCAGAAACTCTGAATCAACATGATAGTATGATTGGGCAAGGAGAAAATACAGATGGCGAAACTGCCGAAGTGGCTGCAGTGACGAAGCAGACCACGGAAACACTCATGGCCGGGGAGCGCATAATGGAAGCTCTTGATCTTGCGGACAACGAGAGGACAGCTTTCCAAGATTTTGAAGATCAGAAGGCGCGAGTAGGAACTCTAGAAGCTGCTGGTTTGCAGCCACCCCCTCGCAATCCTATCCTTGCGGCACTGGATTTAGAGCCAGATGGTTATGTCCTCAATGTTGTTGAAAAGATTCCCCGCACTGCGTTATACGACGCTTTACTGGTCCTACCGTTTGGCAAAGTGCTGTCGTTGATGCAATATCTGGACATGTGGGCAAAAAAGGTGTGTCTCCGTCGCGCTTGAATGGTTTTCTGAGCTTGTCCGAACTCTGATACCAGGGCCGGAACATTGCTCTCGTTTCATACATCACGTTCTTTCTCCTCAAGACCCATCATCACCAAATCGTGGCCAATCGGATCATGCGGACAACGTTGATTCCGATGAGAATCCATTTAAGAAATGCTCTGAGACACGAGAAGGAAATGGTTGGGTATAACCTGGCAGGCCTACAATACATACGTCGCAAGAACGAAGAAGAGAACACTGCCCTTTTCTTCGACAAAGAGGACTTCGCCGAATCAACAGTGCGTCAGATAATTGCCGAGGGTAAAAAAAGAAAACGACTGAGCATCAAAGCGTGATGCATGGGGTGACACGTCTATATGCCTGTCATGTATGTGAATTACAAAACTACATTGTTATCAATCTTTGGGGCCCCAAAGGTCTACATCCCTGGTGAATTGGTGTTTGAGCATTGTTGCTGATCTGGTTCTGGAGAATTCTTACCAATCCGTGGGTTCGGACGCCTCACGCATCTGCGCTGTCAAGACTCCCGTGTCGAGCGATGCCAGCTTTTCAAAGGCTGCCCGAGTGAGGTCAACATGTTTGGACCCCTTTTTGCATCCGGCGCAAGTGTCCACCACTCTGACGAACGTGCAATTTTTGGTGGTCGCATTGCAGACTAAAGCAGGTTGGCAGGATTACTTGAAGCAGGAAAACAACACTTACTTTGAATAAATTTGAAGCACTTTGGTTTTTCTACCCACCCGTCAAGAGTGAGAGCCGCGACGAAGGAGTTGTCCTTTAAACTGCGAGTGAGGGACGACAACTAACTATGACGATCTGTACGGTACCGTAGGCGCCCATTGTGGCTTCGTCCAGCAACTGGGATTGAGAAGATCCTGACCGGTATACCTGAGTACCCACATTAGGAAGATAACACTGGAGGAGAAATGTATCAAACCAGGTAATGGTAACAGGTACGGGGTCGCCAATGGCGATGATGCCTTTTGTAAGCTCGGTTAAGGATTTCGTAACAGATCTCAAGACACGCTTTATGGACGAATGTTCGGTACTTGTGCTCGCCGGACGCTTCAGTACGCTGCTGGAGTTTGTACTCATCGTTGGCTCGGGGGACGCCCCGGGAAATGATGCGGGAGAGCGGCGGTACTTGTAACGTAGATTCGTGACTATGACTGAATCCCAACCATCTCGAGGATCAAACTTGTAGGATTCCGGCAAGGAGTGTGAGACTATTGACCGACTTGTGTTGGTAGCTGCACCACCGACCAGCGGTGGGAGTCTTGTGAAGGAGAGGAAAGTGGCGAGAATACCTAGAGAGAAGTGCATGGTGAACGTTGGGTTCAAGTGTGCCAAAATGGCTTTGGACGCGTCGCGTTAGGTCACGTGAATTGACTTTCTGACCAATCTCCGACTTTGTAAGAAAGAAGCAATCATAAATGGGCTGTGTAAGCAGCACAGACTCTCTCAGACTCACTCTGACTTAAACTTAGACCTGGTCCTGCTGGGAGCCATGCCCGTCGACCCCTCGAAAAGTTTTACATCCGTCTCACGCCGTCATTTTCGTAAAATATCGACCGATGAAGAGATCGAGCTCAAACGCGCTCGTGGTGAAATATCGTGTGCAGAGTGTAGAAGGTCAGACCTTCAAGTTTACCTCTTGCTTACTCTTGACACTCATCCCTTTGCAGATTGAAGCTTAAATGTGATAAGAAAATACCTTGTGGTTCATGTGTACGCAGGGGTTGTCCCACGATATGTCCGAATGGTCTGTCTACCCTGCCTTGTCATTTTAGCGATAAGACAGCTCATCGCCACCGCAACAGGAAGCTTATCGACTGGACAAGGCACTCGGTATGTGCTAATGAGCTCACTGCCACACGTCACGCCCATCAAATGTCCGTATCAGGTTCGTCCTTGCTGATACAGAACAGCTGCATCGAAAAATCGCAGAGATGGGACACCGAATACGCTCCCTTGAAGACGCTTTGGCTATATTTCAAGCAGGAGTTTCAACTGATGTCCACCCTTTGTTGACTGACGAGTTGTTGGCTGTCAAATACGAGCTCGAAACTCCTCCTCGCGAAGCTTCAGGAGATCACCACGATGCTCCGGTAGACGGCTTGGGAACTCTCACTATCACGGAAGAGGGCGATTCTCATTACTTTGGTCGCACAGGATGCTCCGAGGTGAACATGTCCCGATAGTCTTATAGGATCGGTAATACTGATGACGCTTGGCTATACAGACGCTTTTTTTGGTGGGTAGTATCTGCTCTTGGCGCACTGCCCCCTGACATCACATAATTAGGCCGGCGCGGAACTAAGTAATACAGACCCATCTTCTTTTGTTCCGGCAGACGACCTACCTCAGGTCTCATCCGAGATCAGCAACTTGTGTTCAATTCACTCTCTCAATATCGCCGGTATCAGTGACGTCGGCAAGCGCAGTGAGCTTTCGGACACGTTGCTCAATCTTCTCCCCGAGTATCCGCGTGCTACCACCCTCTGCGAGACTTATCTGGAAAACTCCGCATGGACTCATCGTCCAATTGACCGGGAAGAACTCATCGATGAGACTTTGGTTCCCGTATATGCTCTAGCTCGGGATAGAAAAACAGGGGTTTCGGAGGTCAAGCGAGAAGTTACTCCGCATACTCTGGCCGTGTTGTACATGGTCTTTGCTCACGGCGCACTCACGGATCTCACTCTTCCTCCTTACAACGCTGAAGCCGAGAATTATTTCCATCTGGGTCGCTTGGCGCTGTCGTTGCACGTGGTTTACGATTTACCCACTACTCGAACTTTACAAGCTTTGTGTTTAATATCGCTCTACTACGCAAACCACTCGAGGTATCCCACGCTCGACAGCTCATGGTCGATTATATCGTTTGCGAATAAACTCGCTCAAAGCGTGAGTCTTCAGCGTTATCGTTTGATTATACTAATCTGTTTTGGTAGATGGGCCTACGTATGTCTGCGTAATCGAGGTTGAAAAAATACTCATCGATGCCTAGATCGTGACCCTGCACGCTTCAACATGCCCCCAAAGTTAATTCAACGGCGTCGGACACTTTTTTGGGAGCTTGTATCGTGTGATATGTACGTTGTAAGTGTTTCAAATCAATTTAGGGACATATACTCATTCGGACAGAGCATGAACCTTGGGCGTCCGCCGTCGATCAGCTTGTCGTACGTTGATTGCGAATTTCCGGAAGATGACACGGCAATTATCAATGACAAGGGAGAACCAGAAATGGGATGTAAGCCTTTCGCATTATTTTCCTGCCTTCCTCGCTAAATCGGCTTTCCAGTTTTCACCTGGAAACATACTTTCATAAAAGATGTGCTCGTACCGTTAATTGAAGTTACAGTTTCAGTGACGCCACCGACCTACGAGACCATTTTAGAACTGGACCGGAAAATCCGGGAGAAAGTCATTCCTCCTTCATTCAATTTATATGGCTCCAGCTCTACCGATGAATACACTACACCAAGCGCATACATTCGAAGTCACATGCTATCTCAGTATAGGACGTCCAGTACGATTTCCATTCCCGAGGTTGTTTCTTTCCACTCACCATCTATCTTAGCAATGTTATACTTACACCGAAGCTTCTTCGCTCGGGCCATGCTGGATTTTCCTTCCAACCCACTTCGTAGCCCCTTCGCACCATCTTTTCTTGCTGCTTATCGATGCGCATCGGCAATTATAAAGGGCACTGCAATGCATTTCCAGAAATATCCTGAGTTGTTTGCTCGCTTTTGGGCAGTTTGGAGCCATCTGCTGTCTGCTGCAGTCAGTTTGACCACTTGGGGCTTTACATGATCTCATGGAATGCACTAGATTATTGTAGGAAGCATCGCTACTCGCGCGCCATCTTCCACAATGGCACCTGCTGCACAGGCGGAAATCGGTTTAGCATTGGACCTGTTTAGGATCGGTGGTGCCTTATCATCACGCGCAAAATCTGGATTAGTAAGTTATGGTTCTGTCTCTGTGTGGTGCTATTCATAATAGGTTACGATCCAGGCTATCTTAATGCACTTGAAAGCCAAAGCTCAACAAGCGCAAGGGGAAATACCTGTCAATGCGACCGGTTCTCTTCGCACTGGCCCGGTTGCCCTACTCCCGGAGACAGGCGTCGATGAGCTCGCAGTGTTTGGGGGCCAGACACAGATCTTGGTCAGCAAAATTCTCTCGCAAAAGAGTAGTAAAAAAGCTCGGGGTGTCTCTCCGATGTCAGCGAGTTCAGCGAGCTCTCCATCTTCCGAAACCCATTCGGATCCTGCGCCTGAAGTTCATCCATCGCTCGTGGAATATTTGTCGATGATGCCACCACCCACAATTGCCAGCCCCAAGAGCGACGCCGGCGTTGTACCCACTCAATTCCATTTTAACCAACCCCCCATCTTTCGATTTGATACGTTCACTTCTGGATCATCATCGTCTCAGCAAAAGCAAACATATGCGCCGACGTCAATACCCAACGTTTTTGACGACCACTTCATGAGAGACTTTGTCGATGTCAACTTTCTGGGGCCACCTTCGTCAATGGAGACAGTAGGCAATAGCTTTGACAACTTTTTAATTTCCGGGGAAAACATGGATGAAAGGTGGGCAACCTTGATGCAGGACGTGTTGAATCCGCCGCCTGTTTCATGAAACGGGCCCTGCGAGATAGCGATACATTGTATGTGGATGTGTAAAGTTACGTGTGGCCTTTCCAAGCATTTATTATATTCCTCTGCTTAGATTAAAGTATATCTATCTCATGTAATACTATCCCCAGGCCTTCGATCATTGATTACGATCAAAGATTAGCCTTTGAGCGAACTTCGCGAGTGATCCGTAGATGAAGCTTCTGAGCATGGAACAGGGTCGATGAGTCGAATATAATTTGCGCCGGCAGTCAAGAGCAAGCATCACTTTTGTTGTCCCGAGTAAAGATCTAGAAAAGAAACCTTATCTTCCCAACCAAACCCGACGCGTTTCATTTTACCAATCCTAGCAATCAAGACAGCACAGACTTCGGAGAGCACATCAATGGTCACGTCTTGGACAACCTCGCTCACCATAAAAAGCTGCGAGGAAGGGGACTCGGAAAGTGGAAGCATGCGAACAGACATGCTCTGGGGAGACAAGGCACTGGCAATGGAGAATAGGTGATGGAGCAGGCTGAATGAGGATGGGATAGGGTATGTAAGGGATGGTTGGAAGATCGTCGGGAGGTTGTATCTAGAGACGTTGGCATGAGATCATGGATGATAGAGTCGAAGTATAATTATATCCATCCTTACCTGATACACATTATGAATACGTTGCACTCCTTCACCGGTACGTTATAGCCTTCAAAAACGCGAGCGAACCGAAGAAGACCGCGCCCGTTACTCGTTGTGCACTCGGGAAAGATCACCACAGGCCGTTTTGCAGATTTTCGGATGTCCTCAAGAGAGGAAAAGGGACCCGACGAAGGCGAGCCGGGAGTGCCACCTGTGGCTCGAATCATGGATAACAAAGACATTTGGCGAAATCCGCGGATTGGTAGGCGTGGGCTGACGGTCCGTGTGACGGCAGATATAGCGGCAGAACCAGTACCTGTCTTGCGACCAGGTCTGTAAGATATGGTTTCCCGATTAGATGTGGATATGGGTGGTTTCGCCTCGTCGGCAATGGGGAAGACGAAAATGGGGTTAAAGCTGGAATGAAGTTTAGGACAACATTCCAAGTCCGGTATTCCATTTACCGATAAGAGAGCCACAAGATATCGATCCAGGAGCTCCAATTAGACACAATGATATCGCCAGCATTTGGGCTCCAAGAAGCTTCCAAAAATTTTCTGGAAAGGGTTTTAGCGAGTGTGTTGTGTGAGGAAGGGTACAAACCCTCGCTTGCGAGCTGCTTGTTCCTCTGGAATCCATAGAAAACCGAGCACATAAAGGGCAAGTCGGCTTAGTGTTATCGTACTTGCCCCCTCGACCAGGCGACGGAGGGGTGGGACAGGCGTCTAATTTTGAGACGGATGAACGGGTGATGAAATGAGAGACTTACGAGAAGTGTGCATAACACATTTACTAGGATGATATGCAGAAGGGCAATCGCGACGACAAGGACGGACCGGAGAAGGGCAAGTGTGACACGGACTGGTGCCAAAAATGAGAAGAAAAGGTCGTGTTCTGATGGCGGAACAGGCGGAAGAAAGGGCTGAGCCGATTGACTCGTGTTCAGGAGTATATTGAGTGGCAAAGAGAGGGGAGGCGAACCTGTATTCCGGTTCCAGGGTCCTAGTGGAAGTGAGCGAGAGACAGTGATCAGGCGCGTTAAAGTCTCACTCTAAACGCAGAGAACTTTTCCATGAGGCGAACGTGCTAAGCTACTTGCTTGAGTGGCTGTGCTTCATCTGGACTAATTCACGTGACTGACCCACATCATTAACCATTTATTTTAATTTTACTAGACTTGGTTAAGTTCAGGATGCTCTCATGGCGCTCCCTTGCAAGGTCTGTTTCCATACAGTACCAAAACCTGACTTTCTATGGAAAGGTGTGCAGAAGCCCC
Organism: Aureoboletus auriporus; assembly: GCA_038089615.1. Classification (NCBI taxonomy): domain Eukaryota; kingdom Fungi; phylum Basidiomycota; class Agaricomycetes; order Boletales; family Boletaceae; genus Aureoboletus; species Aureoboletus auriporus. The sequence continues at coordinate 73,104 of JBBPLF010000007.1, forward strand.
TTTCCCCGTATCTCCATCGTGATCTCAGGTTTTAGGCCGCTATTTGTTTACTATTCCTCTTCTATGCATTCCTGATTACTTTCATTGCGTTGGTCACACCAAGTCGCATTGCCCAGTTCATGTATGATCTCGCTGTCGTAATTCGCCGTCTTCCTTATGGTCATATCATTCTCATCGCTGCAATTGGTATGTTCTTGCACCATCACATTCTTCTCTTCCTGAATTTGTCTAGTCTTGATATCATTTCCTCCTTTCATTGGCTACTCGACCCTCATAAATCTATGTGGTTTCACCTATGGTATGCAAGGATTCATTCCCGCTGCAATCTCCACCGTTGGAGGCTCCGCGATTGCATTCGTTGTCTTGCGTTTTCTCTTTAGTAACCACTTGCGCAAATGGACCGCCACAAATGAAAAATGGAGAGCGCTCGAAGCTGTGATTGTTAGTACTTTCGAACATGACACGCTTTTGTGCCAGTCTGGATAATTGCGTTGAGCAGCGTGCCAAGGGCTTGCCGCTTATCATTCTCATCCGCATTTCGTCGTTTCCTCCCTGGGTGTACTCTAATTCACTGTTCGCCGTGAGTAATTCACTTTGTAAGAACAACTTCTCACCTTCCATGTGCCTAGAGCATCGAATCCGTGTCCCTTACACAATTCGTATTTGCTACCCTCTTCGTACTTCCTCGCGCCTCGGTTTACGTGTTCGTGGGGTCGCGCATTGCAAGTCTGTCTGACGGCGAACAAAGAAGCCACATGGATGCCAGTAAGTTAGCTTTCTTCGGGACATCACGCATCTCACGATCGTCTCATCAGTAACATTGTTCATCAATGGCTCTCTGATCGTTGGAGGCATTGTGATCACAATCGTCTCAAGCTCGTAAGATCTCTGTTTATTCCGATCTATGCCGTCTGACTACCAACAGTTTGGTCTACTATTTCGTACGCAAGGAAATTACATTATTGCAAAGCAATCGTTCTGCCACCGACGAGCTAGACCCGGAGGCAGTAGAAGACGGCGAAGAAGGGGTTCCCCTTCTTGAAATCTCCTCCTAATTTCACTTACTGTGCCTCAAACATTTGAATATGTGCGTGAGGGGCCGCATATCACGGACCCGACCACCGAGTCAAACATATAAATTTGCCCTCACATATTTACCTAACTTAACTGCGGTAGATCAAATCGTCTACTTTAGATGACTGAATAATGTACAGCGTGTAAGGAGGGAATCTACAATGTCTAGTACAAATGTAAGAATAGTAGAGACAGGCTGGCCCCCACGAGGAACACGAGAATGAATATTCTACTATCCTTTGCCCTTCGTCTTGCCTCCCTGAGTTGCACGTTACCCTTCTCAACGGTGGAAGTGGTTGCGATTGCATCCTCATAGAGCTGCTCAGTAAGCTCAGTCTGACGCGTGAGGTGCGTGATGAGCTCCATTTGAAGGTTGCTGATATCCATCAACCGCGCTTCCGCTTGCTGAACCGATTCTAGGGTATCCTGGACCGACCGTAGAATGTTTGCATTCTCAGTCTCGAACTGGAGAATTTGCGATTCGGTGAGTTCCAATTCTTCATCGTCGTCATCCGAGTTCTCCACAGAAAGAGTGGGTTTGATAGCAGCAGATCGACTAGAAGCGGAACCGATCGTAGCGGCAATGCCTGATACGAACGCAGAGGATGCGCCACCAAGCCAGCTGTCCCCAGCCGACTGGTGCCTGGCTTGTACGACATCTCTCGAGGTTATTGTCATGGCCTCGCGAGCAGCACTAGAACCGAGGGTGCGTGTTCGTTCCAGTTGTCGTTTCACGCGCTCCTCCTGTAATTCCTTCTGATGCTGACTTGCTTCCGTTAAACGCCGACCAAGGTACCACGTTATGCTCGCATGGTGGGCAGCCAGATATTCTGGGAGCGCAGCTGAATCACCATGCACCAATCTCGCAGGGAGAAATCGTGCTAGTGGGTTAATTTTACGTGCAGCCAGCTCCACACGCCCTATTCAGGTGGAAATGTTCGAAGAATGGCACTGGCTGCGAAAGAGAACAGAAACGCACGCTTTTCGAGGGCTTCCATCTCCCTGACTCGGTCCGCACACCGGGTGAGAACGAGTCGGGCCTGGAGATCAATCTGGTCCCTCTCCTCGTTCGAGAGATACTTAATTTCTGACCACAGGTGCTGGGAGTCATTCAAGTCAAGATTCCGAGAACCTTGACGGACAAGCGGACTCGTATTAGAATCGACGTTGAGGTAAGGTCGACGAATGTTGGTTAACACCCGCGTGAGTGCATGTATGTGATTTAACTTTCGATGACGTGTTAGTAGTGTGGTGCAAGGAATCAGAATAGTGGACGTACGATGATGTAGGCCTCTTGGACATATCGCTTCCCAAAGGTATCACGAGGCTCAACCTCGGTCGCTAATTTTCTTCGCTTGGTAGGAGGGAATAGGCTCTGCTTCGACTTTATGGCTTGCCGAAAGTCTTCAGTACGGTCTGTGCATCCCATGGCGGCGAGAGAAGGCTGCAAGTTGGAGGTGTGTTAACCGTAAGTTATGTCCACGTGATCGTACAGCCACATTCAGCGTGGTTGATAATGAAAATGCAATGTGTATCTAACTAATAGCCCGCTGAGAGCTGAGAACAATTGTCCGTGCTAATGGGCAACGAGTGTCTCCCGGCGGGAGATGGATTGTGGTCCTTGTTTGAGGCTTACGGTGTCCCTCTTACCGCCGCCTGCCATAGTTTGCGACCTACAATTTGACTACTTGACTATCAATACAAGTAGTAACTTCTCATAGAATTATTCTAGCTAAGACTGGGTTTCTCTCATGGAAGCCGATGTTGTGGCGAAGGCGCATGCGTTGTCTGTACCTCTCGTTAGCACAGCAGCCTCTGCTCCCTGAGCAAACGAGTTGAAAATTCAATGAACATCCTAGTCTAGTTGCATGACTCACGGCAAAAGTCATCCGATGCTCTCAACTTGAGCCTGCAGGTGATGTATTCCGCGAGATCGAGAACGTCCTGCTCCTTCACGTGTAGACAGTTTATGGCAGCCACCTCCTCCATTCCCTTTGTCGTTCCTGATTTGTGCATCTCTTGTATGGTTTGAATACGACTCTTGACGAGCTGAACTAACGCTGAACCACTCAGATGTACGCACCAGCGTACATCCAACCGCACGAGACTCGGGCAGAGGCCACCAGAACCATACAGAATCTGCAGCTCGTCGTCTGATATGTCGCTGTCGTGCAAACGGAGCTCTTCCAGTCGAGGTAATAGTCTGAAGCATAGCACCAATTCCTCCCGAGGTAACTCTACATCGTGTAACTCTAACAATTCTACGCGAGAAGATGACTCCAGGAAACGGCGGATGAGTGGGCCAGATGAGAAGTTCTCGTGTCCCGAAGAACATCGGAGGAAGAGCTTTCGGAGCGCCGGAGCGCGCATGTTATTGAGCACTCCAAGGAATTCGCGAGTTATCATAAGCACTACGGACTCGAGTCGGGGGAGCTCCACCACGTGCACAGTGTCAGGTTCGTAATAATAGTCCGAGTCGGCGGAAAGTTCCAGTGCCAAGTGTTTTAGGCCAAGCAAATTAGCGAGCATGCTTGTCCATCTTGAGGCAAGAACTGCGTTTATAATAAGGCCCGGAGATGAGAGAACGAGGTGCAGATTTGTCAGATGGAAAGAGATACTCCAACGAGGCAAATTAGGTTGTTCGATGTCGAGCCGAGATAACAAAGGAGCATCGTTGATGGCAGAGAAATCGACAACATCTGCTGTGGGAGTGTCCCAGTGTGTGACACAGTCAAGCTTATGCAATTGTGGGAATGGATAATTCATCAGTGACAAAATGTGGTTCAGCTGGACGGTGTCCTGGGTCCGCATGGCAATGCTCCTCCACTGAATAGAACGCTCGAAGAGGATAGAGAGGATTTCTTCCATTGATGGTGCATTAATATTGGCGGGCACATCAAGGGTGATGTGAAGTGGCGACTGCTGTGCCTTGGAGAGCCAAAAAATCGTCTTGATCAAGGGATTACCGAGACCACAATCAATATAGATGCGGGACCAGACGCGGGGGTACTCTGCCGCCTTCCTCCAGGCGGAGCATACATGTGATACAACGAGGGGAGCGCGGGTCCAGCCGCTTTCGGCGCACAGTTCAATAACATCAGCGAGGACTTCGAGGGGGATGCGACGCGCAAGTGTGATCAATGACCGATATTGCCGAATATTTTCCTGGTACTTGGTCTTGCGGAGGCGAACCTCCTCTAGTTGTGTCATGATTGTGTTTATCTCAGAGTTCAAGACAGCGATGACTTGCTCATCGCGGGCTATTGCACGTCCGACCAAGTGGATATCATCGTTTGAGGGACAGCGGTGGGAAGACATGCTTTGCACGATGGTAGGTAGCCTATTAGACGTTAAGTATCGCATTAGAGTCGGCAATCGAAACTCGAACATACACCATGGTATAGATCAAGTGCAATGTGTGACTTTGTGTCACACTACATTTTTGCTCGTTCGTAGTGAGTACCATCTCACTGCCTAGCCGCGTCTGATGATTCAGAGTGGATGCTTCATTGACCCGCGTTCTTTGTCCGCCGGGTCGACCTGGAGACTACAAGTGTTCTAGATACTGCTGACGTTCTCTTTTGCGTCTCGTCTCGTTTCGAACCGTATTCATCCCTCTTTTCGCAGTACTTTCCATGGACCCTCGTCGAGCTCGTGACCCCCGCCTCGTGCGCGCGGATCCTCGTCTGCAAAGAGTTCCTTCGGGGTCACCCGCCCCGCCAGCACCACCACCACAGCCTTGGCCTCCAGCTGATTCGCATGCGATACAATACCAGGCGTCACCGGATGTCGTCCCACCACCATCAAATAATGAAACACCCTTTACTTCTATGTCTATATATAAACCACGACCGCTATTCTGTGTTGTTTGTGCCAGCAATCAGGTAACGATAGATGATACTGCTACTGGTGTACACAGTCTGACGTCGCCCAGAATCGTTCTATGGAAGGACATCACGTCCTTCAGTAAGCAAATTTTCTCTGCACGGAAATGAGGTTTTCTGACCAAGAATCAGAAAAGCAGGTTATAAAGTCGTCTCGTACGGTACAGGCTCCGCTGTTCGCCTTCCTGGTCCCTCGATAGATAAGCCAAATATTTACTCGTTTGGGACGCCTTACAATACGATATATGAAGAACTACATTCAAAAGATCCGCGTTTGTGAGTGGGAACCAGATAAGGGTGTTCGTATTTGGGCTTATGGGCGCAAGGTATACGGCAAACGGGCTGTTGCAGATGCTGGACCGCAACCGCAGGATCAAATTGGCTCCAGAACGATGGCAAGATAGTAGAACGATTGCTGATGTGGTGATCACCTGCGAGGAGCGCTGTTTCGATGCTGTATGTGATGGTGGGTTCCGTCCGTAACACGAGGCAGTATATTAACTGATAGACGGTGCAGATCTCCTGGGTCGGGGCGGCGAATTCAACAAGCCCGTACACGTTATTAATATAGAGATCAAGGACAACCATGAGGAAGCGCTTATTGCTGGGAAGGCTATGTTGGACCTAGCTGCGGCGGTAAGTGAAGCTGATGAACATGAGACGTGAGCTAATGGGAAATAGATCGAGGTATCGCAGGATATCGATGAGGATATCGAGCGGATTCTTCAGGTACAACAAGAGCGACATCCACACAGTATCTTGCATGCGGTTGCGTACTACTAGATCACGCAAGGATTGCAATAGACTTGTATCACTCGTGAGAAGTGAAGGCGACATAATTCACCATCGCCCTAAGTGCAGAGTATAAAAACAGATCCCATGTTCACATCATATCATATCATATCATATCGCATCGCATCACATCATGCCTTCCCTCCGTCTTGGTAGCATCGCCCCCGACTTCAACGCTGAAACTACAGATGGACCGATCAAGTTCCATGAATGGATCGGTGACTCCTGGGTATCGCCTTCCTCACGTTTCCTATCCATGTCTGAATCGCCTTCCAGGCCGTCTTGTTCTCCCACCCCGGAGACTTTACCCCTGTCTGCACCACTGAGCTCGGCGAGGTCGCTCGCCGCAAGGTAGACTTTGAAAAGCGCAACGTCAAGGTGATCGGTATTTCTGCAAACGGTCTCCAAGATCACCATGAGTGGGTCAAAGACATCAACGAGTTTGGAGCCAAATTCGGTCCCACTCATGTCGAATTCCCGATTGTAATTCATCCGAGCACTTTCCGCGTCTTTGGCGCGCTCACGATCGCCCTTCAGATAGCCGATGAGGACCGGAAGATCTCTACCCTGTATGACATGCTTGACGAACAGGATGCTACGAACCGTGACAACAAGGGTCTCCCCTTCACGGTGAGTCCGACGTTCGCCTGACCCACTCCAAGCTTATTGCCCAAAAGATCCGAACGGTGTTCGTCATCGACCCTAAAAAGGTTATCCGCTTGACTATTTCCTACCCCGCTTCGACGGGCAGGAACTTTGATGAGGTTCTTCGGTGAGCACCGTGGCCTCCCTCTCAACTCGACGCTGACCCGCCGCAGTGTGATTGACTGTGAGAACGAAAGACACTGAGGGTGCTCCTATCTAAACGTTCTTGTAGCTCTGCAGCTCGGCGACAAGTACAGGGTGACAACGCCTGTCAACTGGAACAAGGGCGAGGACGTGATCGTGCACCCGACGGTCACGAACGAGCAGGCGAAGGAACTGTTCCCTGGGGTGACATTCCACAAGGTATGACAATGCTTCTCAAAGGGTCTGGCGTGCTGACGGGTTGCATTGCAGCAAAATTACCTGAGGACGACGCCGCTGGCCGTGGAGTAAATGTGACTCTGAATTTTTTGTAAAATAAATGAATGTACACGTTTGATTGAGTCGTATGTAAACGCAAACAATGGTAAACAACTACGCGTGTGCCCGACGCGCGTACAGATCTGATCAACGCTCCTTTTCATTCCCCATCAACAATGGCTAGTGCTGACGGCGGCGCCTACAGGTATGGCATCCACGCCTAAGCCTGTCTTCACGTCTCATCTCCCTTAGCTATTCCCTGACTGTCTTCTCACCGAGCGGAAAGCTTGTGCAGATTGAACACGCTTTGGCCGCCGTTTCACAAGGCACCACAAGTCTCGGGATTAAAGGTATCATCATCCTAATATCCGCCCGGATCTGTCGTTCATTCTCTGCAGCGTCAAATGGCATCGTAATCGCCACGGAGAAAAAGTCGTCCTCTATACTGATAGACGATTCGATGATCGAGAAGGTGGCGGTGGTCTGTCCCAACATCGGCATCGTGTACTCCGGCATGGGCCCCGATTTTCGCGTCCTCATCACTCGTGCACGAAAGAGTGCTCAAGCTTACTGGAAAGTTCACGGAGAATACCCGCCCACGAAAGTTTTGACCCAAGAGATTGCAACCGTCATGCAGGAGGCCACACAGTCTGGGTAGGGTTCTGTTGTTACACGTGACTCGCTTGCTTACCCTCCACATTTTTTTCATAGTGGCGTGCGTCCGTTTGGCGTGTCCTTATTGGTTGCGGGATATGACATCCATCGCGGTCCGTGTCTCTATCAAGTTGACCCATCAGGATCTTTCTGGGCTTGGAAGGCTAGTGCAATAGGTAAGAATATGGTAAATGCAAAGACTTTCCTGGAGAAGCGGTAAGTTTTGCGCGTGTTGACCTGTCACTCTGATACGCATGCATCTGATATTCCTTAAACGTAAAAAAAAGATACAACGATGACATTAGCCTGGAGGACGCAATTCACACAGCCTTGCTAACCCTTAAGGAAGGGTTTGAAGGGCAGATGACGGAAAAGACCATCGAGATCGGTGTGGTCACAGTACCGACCGTAGAAGAACTTGACGCAGAGAAGGTCGGGGGAGAAACAGGACGCCCACGGCCTACTTTCCGTAAGCTCTCCGAAGAAGAAGTGAAAGATTATTTGGCTCTGTGACATGTATACTATATCTTGCGCGTACGTTTACTCTGAATCGCTTCGCCCCGTTGCACGTTTTGCTGAGCATGTTTGCCGTTCACGTGAACCGCTTACAACAAGTTTGCTCGCTTCTCGGGATTTGATGTCATGCGCTACGTAGGTCAACGGGAGCCGAGAAAATATTCCCCGCCCTTGCATTCCCCATCGCTGATCATGAAAAAGGAAATTCAGCCTACCTTGCCACCATCTCCTGATCGATTGATCCACTAGCCATCATCCGTTACTTTCATTCACGCCTTCTCGTTATCGTGAGGTTTCCGCTCAGTTTTTCGCGCCGCCTTTTAATTAATTCTCAGCTGCATTCAGTGAAGCTGCGCAAGACAACTCTGAACTGGGTGTTTATCTTCAGTCAGGCAGTCTGGATGTGATGTCCCAAATTAACTGGCCAGTCTTTTTGACACCGCAGTCAAGGATGCTCCACAATCGGCGTGTCAAGACACAGAAGGATTATGCAAAAGGCAAGAACTGTGGCTCCTGAACTTTGACCGAGGGGGTTTAAATGTGCACATCCTCGCTATGCTTCTCCACCATCCCCTTCTCCTTCATGTCTCCTAAGCGCTCCTCTACCCGCTCCAAGCAGCCTGCACAGAGAAGGCCACGAACGGAGAAAGCGTGCATCTTTTGCAGGAAGGCAAAGTTGCGGGTCAGTACCCTTGCTCGCATATAATTGTTAGCATGCTTAATCGTCGCCAGTGCGAGCCTGTCGAGTATGGGACGCATGGTCGGGCGTGCCGTCGTTGCGTTGAACAGAGATTGGACTGTAATATTCCTCGAGCTGCTCGCTCCCACAGTCCGAGTTCTGGACCCAGCGCCCAAGGTCTTGGACCGACTCGACACCGTACTGTACCGCTCTCTTCTAGCGGCCCCACCGAGGAACAGATGCTGGGCTCCGAAGCCAACATCCAGCCTACAGTACAACAGCCTGAGTCGGTCCGGGCTCCGATGGAAGGGTGGCCTCCGGTCATGATGCGCTCGGAATCACAACAAGGTTCAAGCACCGCCATTCTTACACCGGGACGGACGCAGTATGTATACCCACAGATTCTGCCACTTGACGCCTTGAAAAAAAAAAGTAGACTAGGGACGCAGAGCTTCTCATCTCTGGCACCGACTATGGAAGGCTATCAACAAAACTTGTAAGACCCTCTTTTATGGTTCTCTTCTATCCTCAATCACCTCAGCCCAGATGATATTCAGGGTCGTGCCCATCTGGAGCCAAGTTACTATTCTCAGGACTATTACGGACAAACCATGTCAGTCTATTTGGTCGCTTTAATAACTTTGGTTCACGGTGCCTCCAGATCCCCTGATACTTTCATGACCAATTATGCTACCCAGAGTGCAAGGGATGGTGAACCAAACTTAGGGTTGTTAATTTTCAACAAGCCTTTAATTCATGACTCACGCTACTCGATAGATATGCTGTGGAAGCTCAACCTAGCAACGATGGCGCCTCTGCCAGTGAGTAAGATGGTCTTTTCCGCTCGGGTGAATCCTAGCCGAGTTCACCTGTATGTTCACTTTATCGTCCTCGTTTCTACATTCTATGGACTTTTGTTACTCTTTCTTGTTGTGACACTGTTCCGCGAGTGTAATTGCTGTTAAATCTGTGGACTGTTTTGCCGTCTGTTATTCTTTCATTCATTGGGTCCAAGGGCGTGCTCATGAAGTGTGCCTGGCATGAACTCGCTGGCACGCTGTCGTCGCATGGCCGTGCTGGCGGTGGAACAATCGAGCGACTGCGCCGTGGGGTCACCTGTTTGAGGCAAGTTGAATCAAACCTTGTTTTATGGACTTTTTTTGTTGAGGTTCAACCAAAAAAAGGGGGGCCTCATCAGCGGTTCGTTGTCACCCACACCTACTTGGTGAGGCCAGGCGCTTCAGCACTTGGGGTGAATGTCAGTTTTTGTGCATTCCTATTCCAGGACAATATCGAGGCTCCGTCGAAGACGCGATCAGTTGAAGATCGAGGACAACGCGAATTCCAACCACCTCGACGGCGGTGCTCGCGTTGGAGACTCGATCTCCGGGACGAACGCGGCTCTCGGACTCCGGACTACATTTGCTTCCGAAGGCTCTATCATAAGGATAGGAGTCGAACAGCAACCTTGTTCTCGGTCGACCAACGTGGATTGGCAAGTGCAACGTGTGTAACATGATGCGTATATTCAAATACCCACTCATATATGCATGCCAATCTTGTCGACCCGCAGCGATCATGTTCCCGAATGTCGCATGCCTCTTTGTTCTTCAGAGGATATTGTCGTTGTCTAGGCTTGCGATGAAGATCTGAAAGGCTTTGGGCATCAGATCATGGACTCATGCCTTTCGTTTGTTGATCCTGGTACAACGGCCTCCTGACCCATACGCTTGGTCATGAGCGTACGTTTGTGAATTTAATTTTCCTCGCTGGTATATTTAAGCTCTTGGGCTGCTTTCCATCTCCAACGTCCAGCCCAACGACTATGAACAGCGCTTCAGAAAGAGCAAGGGAAGCTTGTGTATCCTGCCGCAGGAGCCACAAGAAGGTGTTTTCATGTTCTCCCTCCCCCCTTGTGCCAAACTGATACCCGATACCACGTTAGTGCCAATACGACGATAGTTCCACGCGATGTCACCGTTGCGAGAGGCGCAACACGGTGTGCAGCTTGTTTGAGACCCCAGGCATGCCCCAGCAAGATCCTGTACCAATGGAGCCCACTGTGTCCATCGCTGACTCGTGGGATGGAACTCCATACGATTCCGCTCCTTCCTTCCCATACGTATATCCTCACCAGGGAAATGGTTACTGGATGCCAGGACCTGCGCAGGGGTCATACCCCACAGATACCAATGTGATCTTCCAACCGCTGTAAGAAGCCCATTTGACTGGGACATCCGTTTACTCTTTTGACACTTCTTCACTGGGTTATCAGCTTTGCCAACCAACACGCGAGCGAACAGCCCGCGATGCATCAAGCCGGGTTGTATGACCACAATAACGTGTTCAACGATCATGATGGACCTTGACCTTTACGCCTTCACTCGCGTGGGCTTTTTACCGGCGTTGCCGGAACAAGGCTCATTTCGAACTTATGTACATAACCTCTCTTGCTTTGATACTATCCGACTTGTGCACATACGTGTGTTCATTGATGTATCTTGTGCTTCTCTTCTGCTCGTGTGTGCCACATTTTAATTTCATCGGATGACCCAAGGTTGACGTTTATTCCTGTGCGCACTTGTCGCCTTGCCACGTTTACCGTGCCGAGACTCTCATAGATAACACACAAGTGACATGCTGCCAGGCAGACTGTCGCAGATAGAGGAGGAACGGTAATCGTTTGGCCTCCGGGTCTTCTCTTTGTTAACGTACACGTGACATCAATAGCATCATCGCCCCTGCCTACAATGGCCAGTCGACCATCTCCCCAAAATTCCAGTGAACAGCCTTGACAGAAGTATATTCCTGGAGAGCGTAACTCCCGAGTTCGCGACCTTCAAAACATCAGGTTCATCGTTCAATAGTAGTCAACCACATAACAAACCTATTCCGCTCTGTTTCTTTCCACCAAAGGGAACATTGTTGAAGAGTAGGTTGTACTGGTTGACCCACACCTGGAATAGATCATCAGGATTCATTACAATTATTAAAGACAACAGTGCGCACTGTTCCAGCTTCCAGAGCAGAGGAGACTCGCATGCACTGGTTGGCATCACCTACAAGCATTCGGGGTCAAACCAAATTTGTATGTGTGTTCCTCGTGCGTGTTAGACTCACTGGAGTGTAGCCCAGCGCCAAGACCATAGGTAGTGTCGTTTGCGAGGGCTATAGCTTCTTCCTCCGTCTTAAACCTGCCGACCGAGAGCACGGGTCCAAAAATCTAGGTTGCATCTCAGGAAGTTGTATCGTTTGCAATGCCTTATCAGGTACCTCATCCTGGACCTACAACCCGTTATCAGAGAAATTCGCCGAGTAGATCAAAGTAAGACTCACTATCTTCATGTCTTGTCTGATGTCCGTGAATACTATGAAATGATTTCTGTATGCGGGACAACAAGAACGCGACCGGAACATTACTTACTAGTTGGGTCTACATAAAACCCTTTTCCGGTGCGTTTCTCGCCACCAAGTACGACCTTCGCGCCTTCATTCTTACCGCTCTCGATGTATCCCCAAATTTTGTTGTATTGAACTTGAGAAACCTGTATAAAGTTCTGAGCCAAAGACAGTAATTGGAGCGATGAACTGACGACGGGGCCACCTCCACTCCTTTCGTCAAAGCCGTCTCCGATCACAAGTTCCTTCGCTTTCCCCACCAAAATTTGGACAAACTTGTCATAGATGGAATCCTGTACGTACAAGCGAGACCCTGCGGTGCAATCTTGACCAGTGTTATACAGGATGCCCAAGGACGCCCAATTGGCTGCCTGATCGAGGTTTGCAGACTCGAAAACAAGGTGAGGCGATTTACCGCCAAGCTCGAGAGACACCTATATGGTAAAATTTAATGCACTGCCCTGATGTCTATTGCCTCGCGGGAGTGGCATGTAAACAGACCTTCTTCAAATTGCTCTTGGCCGCGGCTTCCATAATCTTGCGGCCAGTTACAGTGGAGCCAGTGAACGCCACTTTGTCGACGTTCCTATGAGCTGCGAGCGCAGCGCCACCGACGGAACCCAGAGAGGGAATTGTATTTACCACACCAGGCGGGAAACTGTCGGGTGGAAATGAACGATTTACATAAGGGTAGCAAGGTCTGTGGCGTACTCACCCAGCCTCGACAATGAGCTTGGATAACAAGAGTGCGGTGAGCGGAGTTAGTTCGGAAGGCTTCATAACAATCGTGCATCCACATGCGAGTGCCGGTGCTACCTTCCAGGCCCTAGTAAAATGGACCAAACGATCAAGACACGCATAAGCAAGGTGTGGAGGTGCCTACCACATCATGATGGGGTAGTTCCAGGGGATGCTATACATAGATCATAAGAGTCACTTGAGTTACTTAGGCAGAGGAACCACTGCGCACATTTGTCCACAAACACCGATTGGGTCATGTTTGGTGAAAGCAAATTTCGTCTTGTTATCGATTTCTATCGTCTAATGTGCATGGAGGGAATAAGAGGGGAATGAACGTGCAAATGCAAAGAAATCACCTCGCCAGTAATCTTGTCTGCCCATCCTGCATAATAGCGCAGGCACTGGACACTGTCACCGATATCAAAGTCCCTGGAAAGACGAGTCAAAGAGGTCGACTAGTAAGACGAAACTGGGGTTATTACCTGGCCACTTTGACTGGTTTCCCGTTGTTCAGACTCTCGACTTCTGCGAGGATCTGTTGATCTCTTTCGATAAGGTCAGCAAGCTTGTTGATGAGGCGAGAGCGTTCAAATCCGGTAACGTTTTTTCCCCAAGTAGTGTTGAAGGCGTTGCGGGCAGCTGCAACGGCGATGTCGATGTCTTTCGCAGAACCTGTCACATAGGGGCAATAGGATCAGAGAAGAGAAGGTGTGATCGGGTGATGGAGGGCAAACCTGCGACGACAGAGCAGATCACGTCCTCGGTCGCCGGATTGATCGTGCTATCGATATCTTGAGTGTGATAGATAAGGAGCAGGCGGTGATATACGCACCGAATGAGGTCATTGGAGTCTGCAGAAGCAACAAACTGGTTGTTGATGAAGAGACCCGTTGGGATCTCAATTTCGCGCTGTGTGCTGGGGACGATGATTTTGGCGGAGAGAGTCATGGTTCAGAACAAGGAGCGCCAGAACCATTTGCTGGCCTTTATCTTGGGTCCATGTTTAACGTTTTACTGCGAGCCCCGTGACCGTCGGATTTTTCTCACACACTGGATGTATTCCGGCAATCTCCTTCACCAGTACCATCATGCTCGCCCGAACTTCCCTCTTTCTCCGCGCCCAACCGTCTCGTCTCCGCCTCGCCGCCCCTGCTCGTTACGCCCACGGCCACGGCGACTACCATGTATGAGTTCCATCCCCATCCAACTCGCTGTTTGGCTCATTTCAGCCTCAATCTCAACCTCAGCATTTACCTTTTGCTTTCCCGGGCAAACACCGCGCGGCTTTCGGCATCAAGCTGTCCCTTTTCCTCATATCTGGCTTCAGCATTCCTTTTGCGGCCGCGGCGTTCCAGTTGTAAGGCTTTCGCTTTTCTCTCGCGGCCTTTCTCAAGCATGGCACTATTATTTACAGGAAAAAGTCTGGTGCTGCTTAAATAACGTTGCGAACAATAGACATCGGTTATCACCTAATGTACATGCGTACCACTTGGCCGGAGACCAATCAAGTTCGTTCACACATTATTTCCGTCATCCATCTCCTCCACGAGCATCCTTTTAATTCGTGCTTGAGCCCCTTTGTGTGACCGTCGGTTTTCCCGACAATCACACGTTCTTGATAAGAACTCAGGGTGACTCTGCAATGCATCCAGCGCGAGCACCGACACCGCACGTCCCGCAGCCTGTGCTGTTGAACCTATCGCGCTGGCCAAGGTAATGTGATGAACCACACCTGCGTTTCGCGAACGTAAGTTGCAGGTGACCATCCTCTTAGGGATTAACTTACAATTACAACGTGTTTCTTGTGTTAAACCATCTCGCTCCTTCACCAACTCGAACTGTTGACACCCGTGTGACTGCAATAGCTCAAAAAGTATTTTCGTCGGATGATGAGACAACGTTTTCAATGTGATATGTCGGTCGTAGAATGGCTCGAGCACTTTCTTGAAAAATTTCTCTGCGCCATCTAATGTGAACCCGTCAGAAACGTAAAGAGCCCCAATCATGGACTCCACGATGTCTGAGAGCGCCTAATAATCATTACCCGTTAGTCTGCTAACCCGTTGCCACATGATCTACCATGCCTTTGGAGGTTCAACTTGTAGCCAATGTTGCCTCGGCTGATTGTCCTCAGTCGACGCCTCCGCTTCGAGTTGTTTTGCCTCTATCTGTTGAGCATAGGTCTCGATTGTAGTTGCCAATGCATAAGAGTCAAAGTGAAGATGTTTGTGTAGACCGCACGACACGCACAGCGCCGCGAGAGCTGCATTGGACACCATACCCCCCTAGAGCACCGTAAGCCGAAAGATTAAGATAGAGCCAGCAGTCCGTGCCGACCTTTAACATTGTCATCGCACCCGGTGACAAGTTGTCGTCGCGGCCGAATATATATTGCACCGTCACTAGCACTCGTCAGCTCTGCGCTGCAAGGCCACCAATGCGCGAAGACATACAAAAGTCGAGGATAGCGTCTCCAAGGAATTCCAACCTCTCGTAGCAGGTGGAGTCGTAGCCCTCTACCGACGCATGAGTCTGAAAAGTTTCCCATGAGCACATGTGCAAAGAGGGGCACAAAATCAAACTATCCACCAGTGCTTGGGCGAGGAGATGAGGCTGGCGGAAGCGGTGCCCGATGATTGCCTCGACAGCTTCTGTTGTACCCTGGCGGAGGGGTCGACTGGGAGGGGAGGGGATTCCGGCCGCTTTGCGGCGGAAATCCTGCCATTGCAGAATTAGGGGGATCGGTACCTGCAATGCTTTTGCAGCCTGGAGGGCGCTATCCTGTCCCCCGGACATGTACGCCGCTCCGATAATGGCCTCTGTGACGTCCGCAATTGTCTGAAGAAATGATCCCGTCAACATCCACACGTCTGTCAATCAAAGTATTTTTCGGCTACCTTGTCACCTAGCCATTGAGTCGCGTCCTCGTCTCGGTGTTTTTTCTTCTTCTTGGTCACGTTACTCGCATTCGTATCCTCATCTTGACTAGCTGGGTCTTGTCTGCCTTGCAGGGTATTCGTTGTGACACCGATTTCATCTCCGCTGCCTGCAGGGTCTGCCATATTCGACATGGATACAGGACCAACGGTGAAATTTGGAGGATTCCACAGCTTGTGGCTAAATGGTTTGCTTTGCACATACTGAGGTAAACCGATCCGATCAGCGCTTTGCAGCAACACCTTATTGCTGATGATTCGTTGGCGTGCGGCATGCAGGGCCCCCTCGTGCTGAGCTGGGTTGGTAACAAAGACGTAGATGGATGCAAGATATTTCAAAAATGAATCCCCTGCAAAAGGTATGAATCAAAACGCAAAAAGGGCGGTGTGAACAATATCAAACCAAAAAATTCCAATCTTTCATAATCCACTTCGAGACCTGCGGAAGGTGTGGAGATGGCGGACAACAGAAGATTCTCGTTTATGGAATAACCGAACAGGTTGCCATTGAGCTCGTGAACAATCAAGAAGTCTTCTATTCGCTTCGTAATGGAAGGCAGAAGGAGCGCAGTCCGAAGGGTGCTGCCCAATAACGTCAGTGTGTTGTCGGGAGTGGCAAACAACTGCCAAGATAGAGTTTGTTACCTTGCAGGAATAGTAAACTTGGCACTCAGCTCCGGAATTAAGTCTGGGAGAATGTCAGCATCCCGGTGGTGTCAGGGTTGAATCACACGTACATTTGACGGCAGCTTTAACTGGGTCTGTGCCGACTGCCCTAGTGGTCGGGTTGAGGTTATTCCCAGTCGTGGCAACTCCAGAGAGTTCTATCAGCGGCTGCGAATAATCTGTTAAGCCTTCGAAACATTTTCGCCTAACCTTGCAATATTCCACCAAGTTCGCATAACCTGCCTCTCGCTCGGGGGGCTGTGAGCACATGATCAGGGCGTATCATTTTCCTACATACCGGGCTATCTTCCGGCTTGCTCAAAGGGGTCAAGTCCTGCCGGAGGCGTGCGACATAATAACGTCGCGTGAATTCGACCGACCGGTCTTGTACGATAAGGTTATCCACTGCCTCCGAGGACGTGCGGAGCTCCTCTAAATCGAACTTTACCGTCGAGGTCTTTCCGGCGAGCTCGATGATGTCCCATGATATGTAGTCCGTGAGGTGGACTGGATCCAAGGATCGAGCGTCCATTTTTTCAGGAAGTTTGAGAGGCGCAAACATGTAAGCCATCTGTTCCGTGGGGCAGGTGAGCGGTTTGTTGGCGATTGCCCGACAAACCCTTATCGTAAACAGGGAAAGGGCGTCCAGAGCCTGTTCGTCCACTTCGAGAGGTTGTCCACGGTGATTGCGTACGATTTCTGATGTTCCTGGGAAGAAGATCCGAAAGGAAGGGATATCCGGTAGTGGTTGACGAGTCAACAGCATGATTGGAGCACAATCTATACCTTCTCGATCAAAGTAGACGACGAAAGGGAACAAAAGACGTTTATGAAGACGGATGGAATTGGACCAGAAATGAGACTGCTTGCGAGGATAACAACGATTTCCGCACATTTTGTCTGTAAGAGCTGCTGAACTAGTGGTATCAGGATTAAGGTGGGGCTGGGGAACAGGGAACAGGTTGTTGTGGAATGCACCATGCTCGTATAGTTGTACACAAGTTTCGTACGCGGCTGATCGGCGAGCGTGAGTGGGTGTAAAGCGAGTAGGTCCAGTCACATGTTTGATGGGCAGGCTAACCGGCAGGGTCACAGTACAGAGCCACCCTTGCTGACATTGAGAAACAGAAACTTCTCTGGTGATCAGTAACGGTGCACCGGAGAAGCCAGCTTTTTGCACGACGGCAACGAGACGGTAGAGGGCCTCTAGAGCATCATGTTCATATAGTCGCCTCCCTGTAACAGGGTCTTCAATGCAAGACCACGAAGTCATTTCTGTATCTTCACCGAACTGGAGAGGGGGCCAATGTTCCGCGAGGGGTGATGGGGGAATGGGAACCCCTCCATTGTGGATTATCAGGGAAATCCATTGTTCGTTGAATGCTCCTTCAGCAAATCGTGTCAGAACCTGACGATGTACATCGTTGCCACTCTCCACCATGTGAACGAGACGACTAGAGGGGAGACACGCATGAGCACATGCATATGAAAACGATAGCTGGCTCTCAAATGCATCATATCTGTATGAGATCAGATGTATATCATTACGTGGAATGTTTTTGTCGTAAGCGAACCTTATAACAAGTAAGGCGGGAGGGATATCCAGATCCTCCAGCGTTTTCGTCAAGATCAAGAGATTACATTTCCCAGTTTCGAAACTGTGACGTATATCAGCCTATACAGTAATTGAGAAATTAAAAACATTGATTTAGCGAAAGGACGAGATATACCTGATGGTCAATATTGGTCACAGCAAGGTTGCCGGTTACAGCAAATGGACGCAGAAACTCCAGGCCGCCATCGGTCATCACACGCAGCATGTCAGCCATAATGGTCGCAACACAGCTTTGCCGTACTACACAGGATAAGCGAACGACATATGGGGTCAATGAGACGGAAGCTCACCTAGAATAATCCCACGAAAGTCGTCTCCACAAGGACCATATGCCTTCAGAAGTTGTATCAACCGGGAAAATTTTGGGCTGAGGTTGAAACCTCGCGAGGAGGGATTTGCATTCGGCATCGAAAAATCCCAATGTTCTATGAGATTCCGGATCTCGCTTGCCCCCTTCTCTGCAGGGTCATCATCATCGCGTTCAGGGATCATCCTGATCTCCTTCAGAGCGCGACGCCAGACGAGATCACTGGCGCAGGAACCCAACTCTTGCAATGCACGACATGCGTCCTTGGAAAGGGATTCGCACACACTTCCACTGGGATCCAATTGGTGTATGCTTTGAGTGAGTTTACTGCGGTATTTCGTGGACACGGGTTCATACTGGATGACCACTTGCAAAGGACGAAGTATTTTTGGAACAGAGTAAGCTGTCTCGGCAAGGAGCAGACGTTCCATTGCTTCGATATCAGTACCGGTCATCGGTGAACTGAATGCAAGGATTCTGGGCTTCGCAAATATACTCGGACTGCGGCAGAACCACTCCAAGACTTCAGTAAACGGGAGACCCTCTCGTAAAGCTGAGTGAGCATCGGTTATAACCAAGGCAGAGAAATGTGCAATTGTCCAGGTCCCTCGACTGACGTGACTGAGCAATGTCTGTGGATGAGCTGTGAGTATCGCGAGGAGAACAAAAGCCAGTCTACTTGCATCGACGGAGCACACAATAACCTGATTTAGAGATGAATCTGGGGTATCTAGGTGACGGTAACATCCAGCGACCCTCAAGTGAGAATTGATGGCCATCTTCTTTACTAGCACATCAATATGTGCATTGTTTCTGGTGGATGTTGTGAGTAGAGTAGAGATGAGTTTGGGTAAATAGCTTACAGGACTACCACAACGGATACTTGATTGCGAGAAAGATCGCTAGTAGTCATGTTCTCGGTAATCCACATCAAAAACTTGGTGGATAGGTCAATAATATCTATGCATGATGTCAGCGGGGGAAGAAAGGTGATGGGTGAATGACACTACCATCTGAGCGATTGTATATGACGATCGCTGAAGCATGGTCAGTGAGGACTATAGCGTTTCTCGCGAACTTACTATCGCGAGTCTTTGTAAATTCGAGCAATTGGTTTGTGGAGGCGAAGGAGACAGCCCCGGATGAGTCGTTGGAAGTTTTCCGTTTTTTTGAAGAACGCGTATCACTATGTGGCTGTCTTGCGCGTTTCAGGGCCTCCCCGACAGAAAGCGGATCGTCGGCCGGTTCACGAGCGAGCATTGAATCTTTCCAGGCTTTGAGCATCGGAGGAGGTTGATGGCCATACGAGGCAACTGAACTCAAATAGGGAGGCTCTGACACTTCCCATGACGCCGTCTACACTTTCTGTGCACTCTGACACAGTGACATGGTAAACAATGCTTCGTTGATACACTCTCTTGTAGAGCAGCTCGCCTCGGAGACTTCCCCGCCGAAGCCCGTATCGCGGGGTCGACTCGACTCGGAGCTCTGTCTTCCTGTGCGACTCCCTTCTACAGGTTCGTACGATACTCTGTCAGTCTACATTATCGCCAACGTTTCTCAAGCATTCTTGCAGCGCGAGGCTCTCCAGGCCGCTCCCAAGGCCGTCCTTCGCCAATTGCGCCGTAGTCCTACACCTCCCTCTTCACCTCCACCGCCCGACGAGCCAGAGGATATCTCAACACATGACAGTGTCCTACAAACTCCGACATCGCCAACCACACCATCAAGTTGGAGTATCAGCCTACCGAAGGTCAGTTCGACCAAGATGTGGAAGGAACCTCAGGTAAGACGTTTCGTCATTGATGTAGCTTGGGTCCTTTGCCGATACCATTTGACAGCCATTTGAAGTCTTCAGAGCTATCGAACAGAAAGATATCATGTTTCTTATGGAAATTCGAGACAGAGCGTTTCCAGTTCGTTTCCAGCTCATGGAATCCGACATGTGTGGTCTGACAATGCATAGCTTCTTTTGCGCAAAACAGGCGATGCCACTCCCCTTCTGCATGCTATGCGCATCGGTCAATCGCATAGAGATGTAGCAATCCTCCTTCTTGGTGCTTTCTCCCGTTGGATAAACCACCTTGACGACCACGAAGTGCAATTACCGAAGACTAGAGTTATTTTGAAAGCTCTGAGTACGAGAGATGATCGTTGCCATCTCGTTTACTTACGTCAAGTTTAGGAACGAACCTCAAGCTTGCGATCGATTACGGCCTGCACAAATCACAGAGCGACTTGATAGCCTCCTTTTTACAAACTTTGGTCAT
This sequence comes from Aureoboletus auriporus, assembly GCA_038089615.1. Taxonomy (NCBI): domain Eukaryota; kingdom Fungi; phylum Basidiomycota; class Agaricomycetes; order Boletales; family Boletaceae; genus Aureoboletus; species Aureoboletus auriporus. The sequence continues at coordinate 93,702 of JBBPLF010000007.1, forward strand.
GAGTGAAGGTGACAAATGGATTCGCGCTCAAGTATCGACTGTTTCCCTTGCGTTACGCTCGGGTACAGCTGGCAAACCTGTCAATACAGCTTCCGCCGCAGTGCGAAAATTCGCGACCAAAGAACTGAGCAAAGCGGATGCAATAGCTACACTTGAGGATTAGTGAGTGGAAGGTCATCTTCTGCGAGCATTAGGATTCAGAACATTTTTTTTATTAGCGTGGCAAATGCTACGGCTGACCTTCTGCTGCTCAGCGCCTGGTCAATGACACTTGAAACCGTTGATGGCGAACCAATACCAGTGAGTATTCCGGTATCAGCTTTGCGCGAGCAACATTCATACCGTTTAGTATTATTACTTTGCACGGGATGACAGGGTTTTCAAGGCCTTTGCTGATCGCATAGATGCTCGTCGAAATGCAATCCATCGCCATGCGAACCGTCGGTTGAAGTGGCAATTGCGCGTACTACGTCAAGTTCTTGAAGGTCGCAATACAAGCTATTCTGTTTGTATAAAGTCACTTTACTTGTGCTGCATGCTGATTACGACACAACAGGCTAAGATTGAGCTTCTCATGAGCGAACTTGATCAAGGAGAAGGCGTTTGATCAACATTACAACGGTGATATAACAAGTTTGTAAAACGTTTAATTGACAGAATCATCGTCGGTTTCGGCTGAGTGCTATAGAGACATGCTCGTATAAGGTGCCCTACGGATCCAAGGTCATATCCAACTGGGCGTATCATCGAGCAAAGAACAATGTCCTTTCCACAAGTCTCGTGTATTACCGAGACTTTTGCACGGTGTCTCGAGAGCCTTTGAGCTCTCGCTCCACATAGGTGCACGTGTTTGATGGCGTACATTGCAAGTATAATGGAGTAGTTTATTGTCGATTTCAATATACTAATGCGCTGTAATGATGTCAAAGCAATAACTTCATACCCGTCCACCATGTCCAACCTCCTATGAGGACGAGGCTGAGGCAGGCTAAAGACAGTCTGAGTTGGATGACTGTATAGAGCCAAATCGTAGCGAACTGCGGGCACTATTGATACATTTGCATAAGCTGAAAATAATCTGAACAGGATGCAACTTACCTGGGCTATATTCTTCAACCAAGATCCACGGTTGATAAGCCATATCATGCGTGGGCCAACGACGAGGGAAAGTAAGAACAGTGCAATTTGTGTCAGCGTTTTGTCCTTGTGCCGAATTGCTGATTGTTATCATATAAATGCTACTCGGATGGTTTATACCAATCAACTCACTGTAGAACATGAACAGTGCCATGACTTGTGACGGTCGAGTGAGTTCGATACCATTGCTCGGACTAATGAGACATACTCGGGAACGCATTTACGAGCCTGCCTGCAATGTCATTGAAAGCGGGCTGTTTCGCGTACTGCTGGTGAATCAAACTTGTTGTCGTCAAATTGTCCATACAATACAAATGTGGTTAGTACTCACATGTCCATCATGACGAGGAAGAACGTATGCGGCATGATGATCATGAGCGCATTGAATATCTCTTCTGTCAGCGGAGAGAGACCGTCAGGTTCCTCAGGACCAGTCGTCGCAGGTTGGGTGGGGACAGACGAGGGCGCGGAGGGACCTTGGTCAAATCTCTCAAGGAGGCCACTTTCTCGTATCAACCGCCATTTTTCGGCTTCGGGTATTTCTATGAGAGGTTTCCTTTCCGTAGTAGGAGATTTCTCCCGGTTGTTGGACATGGGCAGAACACAGTCAAGTACTTGGTGAGGCGAGTCGGAAATGAATGATGTTTGTTTGAAGCGCTCCGGGGCCAAACAGCCTCGTGGCTATGGTACAAACCGAGCAGGAGAGACTCCTCAGCATCCTACATGCACACGGTCAACAGTTTCTGAGCGCATTTGACATCCCCGCACCAGAACGCGAAGTGAACGACTCGGATGATGGGTCAGATTCAGAGTCGGCGGAAGAATGGACAGGCTTTGGCTCGTCCTCTGGTAGGAGCACTTCCCATACACCTTCAGATGATGAATGCGAAATCGGTGTGTAACCAGTCGCTCGTGCTATTTTTTCACTAAAGATCCTTGGCAGATTTTGACGATGACTTTGTCGGGAGTTCATCGACATCACGCACACCAGACGTGATGGTTTTTCTAGATTCAGCACCGAAACGACCAGAGGCTAATCTTTCGGCCAAGGAACTCAGGAAATCATTCATGGTGCAATGGGCTTCAGTATTATGAATGTTATACTGATATTTTTTCAGTCATCCAAAGTGTTCAAGGTCACATCATCCTCTATCCACCCCGTATCCAAGGAAAAGACGCCCGATAGGGAGTCGGATGATGAACGGTACGCCCCTTCGCTCTACTAGGGCGTGTTCAAAGGATCTAATCTACTAGCCAGCACGAATACCCAAAACGATGCCCTCCTCCATCGTTTACTACACACTAAACTACTCTCAGGATCCCTTAACCCGGATCTGGACCTTGATCATGCTCAAAAGGGGAGAGCTTTGGTAGGCCGTGTCCTAGAGTTGTCAGGAGAGGCCAAACTCGGCAAGGGTGAAAACATATTTCGTCGAGAGCAGCGTAATAAAGCGGCAAAGCGCGTGAGAGAGGGGTTGGTTCGAAAACAGAGAGAGAATGAGCAAAAGGCGCTCGAAGAGGTATTGTGTGCATCGTTGCGCCAAATATTTTGCTGATCATGCTGTAGGCTAAAAATTTGGGCAACTATCATCCAACCCTCAAGCGGCTTTATGACTCGAATTCATCGTCCATGCAGAGGAAGAAGCGAGCCAGAGGTATAGGGATGGGAGTTGGAAAATTCGTTGGAGGAACCCTCAAGCTTAGTCGAGAGGAGATTGTTTCAGTGACAGGCTTAGGGAAACGTTCACGGAGTATTGGTCGCCAGGGCACGCCCCAACGGCAACGTTAGAAAATGGTCCTAATGAAGCTGTCAGGTACTCAGCCACCTGCGTGCATCTCTCACCGACTTTAGCGAAGCTGCATAATATACATACTACATTTTCCAGACCAGCATTCCAGCCGTGCGATGGTACATGATCACAAATGTCCTCATATAAATACTTGTGACTGGAACCTTCAAATGTGGAGTGCCTCAAGCCCACCGCTGATCTCAACTTCATCCATCGGGTGCCGCACAGAGGCGTGTGGAGATGCGTAACTCGACCGTCTGTCATCAGGAATGGAGCTTGTGTGGCGTTAGTTCATGCCAATACAAAAGCGAAGCGCCATCAAGCTCACTTGGAGTACTGTTGATACGCCTGACTTGTGTGGGTTCTATGCGATGCTCGAGAAGAGACTCTGCCTGGGGGGTATATCTCGGGCCTTTCCTGGAGTGTGTAGTCCCCATGCTCTCGGTACCCACCATGCTCTCCATATCCGCCATGCACTTCATATCCGCCAGGTTCTCTGTAACCACCGTGTTCTCTGTAGCCATGTTCTCTGTACTTGTGCTCCCTGTACCCATCATGATCCCGATACTCTCCGTGACTTCTGTATGCGCTGGGATCCTTGTAACCTCTGCCAGCGTGATCTCTGTATTCGCCATAACCTGGGTAATCGGCGTGGCCTCGGTACCGATGATCTCGGTGGTCACGATACTCTCTATGATCCGGTTGATAATCATGGCCCCGCTTATACGAGGGGTCAGAACGGTGGCTGCGGGATGAGTAACTCCTATCACGTCTGAAACATTTTCAGATACTGATCAGACAACTTGAACACGAGGATATCTTACATGGGTTGACCAGAAGATGGGTAAGCATCGATTTGGATGATCTGGGGTTCGTTCAAGTTATGCCCTCGGCGAGACCCTCTGTCGTGACCATCATATCTACACACGCACTTGAGATGGTGAAAACTTGTAAGAAGACATGCCCTCACCTATATAATTCTCTTCCATTCTCGTCCTGGACGATGAACGGACCGGGTCGCGTGGGTCGCGACCTCCCGCTGAAGTCTCCAACCCTAGAAAAAAACAATGTCACATAAGCTCTAGGGTTAATAAATTACAAGCATTACCTTGTGATTTCATTCCCGTTTTCATCTTGAAATATCACATTCATTCCACCCGGAACGATGTAGTATATTGGGCGGTCTTTCCCATGGCCGCTGCGATGACCAGGCCTATCAATATGGATTTCTGGGTAATTGTGCGAATGGACCTGAAAATAAAGTTAAGTTTCGACCACTCAAAAAGGCGAGGAGTGGCGAACATCGTGCACTACTTCATAAGGGTGACTGTTGTAGATATCGGTTGGCGATCTTGAACCTGGCCCGGCGGCATGACCCCCAGAATAACTACGTGGGAGAGGCGGAATCTATGTGGATCAGATCAGAGTCAGCCACATGCATCAGTCATAATCCTGTACCGTACGTACCACTCTCTCACTCGGGTGCATTGAAGGTGTACGCAATGCTTCAATAGTGTGTTCACTCCCAGACGCAGACGACCTGCTTGGAGAAGAAGGCATGACTATAGGCTCATCGGGATTGATCCGCTCCCCACGACCACTATGGAACGAGCCGGCGGTCTGTAGTGGTGGAGGACGATCCAGCAATCTGGGAATGTCATGCAACCTTTCTGTATGCTCGCGATGTCCACGTTCCGATAGCGTCTCCGCAAGATGGCCGTCGAAATCGGATCCAAGAGGAGGCATTAAGGGATCCATCTTGGCAGGGCGCGCATTGAGGGCGCCTCTCATGACGGCGTCGGGACTGTCGACTCGAATATAACCTTCATTATAGTCTTCTGCGTCTGTCGGGGCACGTGATGGCAACGGGGTGAATTGATACTGATCACGAATGAAGCGATTTAGAGGTGTCGTGGATCAATGTGACTGCTTACGGGCTCTCTTCTCTGCAGCTAATGGGTCAAAAAAGAGTCTGGAATTGACGATGAACACAACTTGCCTTTGTACTTGATCTTCTCAAGATTTGTGGTTGTGATCGAATTATAGGCTCGGGTTGGAAGTCATCCGCTGGTGGATAACCCTGGGGAAATTCAGTATATAGATCATCATCACCACGGTGATTGCGATTGCGAGAACCAGAGAATGCCTTGAACATGTTGAAGGGCATCCTCCTCAAGGTCCAGGTGAAGGCTGATGCATGGCTGGTTTATGCATTTATGGGTCTACGGCGGACATGAGGCAACGGTCTGCCAGGGTGGGTTGCAATAGACCCCGAGATCGGCTAAAAACTGATAATGAGCGCACTGCGCAGCACGAGGCTGATGTCGACGGTTCAAACGTTCAACGCTCGTGCGGTTATACAATTGCTAACGAATATATCTCCCATGTCCCTCGCCGCCGTGTAATCTCACTCGTACCAAGAAAAACCTCGGACCGTGTCGACCCTTGCCCAGTTTGATCCCGAATCTCCACGAACGGATATATAAAGATACCAGCGCCGTGCCCAACTGCTGAGTCGCATCACGCCACAAACGCCAAGATCGGCGCCCACTAGGAGATCAAGCCGCTCATAGTGGCGCCCTGATGCTGAAGTTGCTTCACCTGTCCAAGAGCATGAGCGACTTTACCGATCGCCTCCGCAGTCGTTGCTAGACTTTGCGGATCCAAGAGATTTGGATTAGCACATGCGATAGCAAGTCTCTCAGACAATGCTCCGAGGGCCAACTCCAGAGCCTGAATGGATGCATCAAGAGGTGTGCTAGCTGCTGGCACAGCGGCGACCTGTTACCACCATCGTATGCATTTCATTTAACTTTGAAAGAATTGGACAGATGCTTACCTGCCGAGCACCTCCTAGTTCAGAACTCGTTTGACGGGTAAGATTCATGTTCAACTGGTTGTATGTCAGAGAGATTTACTGTGACTAGAATCAGATCACCTTGGGGGTCTGAAGAGGAGGATCGAGAGTGGGAAGCTGAATTGGCTGTGGGCTGTTCCGGGAAAAAACCCTGTCTTTTTCAGATCCTGACTGATGTGGGCCCCCGGTTAATCGATGTTCAAGTGCCGAAGCTCCTGCCGATACAGGGACAAGGCGCTGCCATCCTTCCGAGTCTTCGGTGATGTAAATGGTTCCACATATGACACATTCCTGGTCAAGAAGTTGTTACACGTAACGATATAGCTGTGAGACAACCACAGACCTTGCGGGGATCTTTGTCGATGCCTGTCTTGGGTGGTCTCACAAGTGGGACACCATAGCATCGGGTATTAGGGCACTCGTCTGCTAGCATCGTCCAGCCCTTTAGTAGACGTTTCCCGATTTCAGTTGACGCTTGGTCTGATTGCTGGCGACGTCGAATCACATCCTCGGTCTCGACTGGAGGGGCGAAGGTGGGTGAACTCAGAGTGCTGGAGAGATCCGTAGGTGGGGTCGATGGCCGTGAACCGTGTGATGTAGAGGAAGCGGTTGAAGATGAAGACTCCGTTCCATCGCACGATTGAGCTTCTTGTCTGGATGATACCTCTGGTAATATAATGAAAGATGGCATGCTCACCTTTCGGAGACCCACCGCAATTGGCACAATAGCGAAAGACTGGTTGTTTGCCTTCTGGCGATCTCAATAGTGGCACTCCTTTGCAAGAGGGTACAGGACAAGGACAGTCCGTAAGTACCTGGGAAGTCTCCCATAAGTTGAATAGGATTCCTTGGATGGAAAATGAGGCGTACCCATCCTGTCGAGAGGTACTCTCCGAGTCTGTTGGGCACATCGAGAATGTTCAAACTCATAGTGCTGGAGCCAAGCTTAATAGCGCTTATCGACAAGCTGAGATGCGCAGTCTTTAATTATGTTACTCAACACGTGACATAGTAGCATAGGCCACGTCGAGTCGCGACGGTCGACGAGAGCGACTTGAACGTCTTTTGCGTCATGAAATGGCCAGTCTCACTCGTAGTCTATCTTTTAGCCATTCTTGACAATACCGTCCTTGCCCAAGCGTCCGTCGCTACAACAAGTGTATGGACAAGGCAGCGGAAGCAGACGTTCCGGTATGTCCCCGATTCGTTCGGACAGGAAACACTCGTGTTTGACATCATGTAGAAGTGCCACCCGCAATTTGTGGTATCATGGTTTTAACAATTACATGTCGAGGGGTGCGTTCTCCGTGGATGCTCGTTCGTGACGTGCCTGAACTCCTCACAGCCTTCCCGCTTGATGAGGTGACTTACTGTTCAGTAATGCATGGCTCAACTACATGATGTTAACCAACCCAAGTTATCGCCACTTTCTTGCACGGGAAGAGGCCCAGACTGGGAAAACCCGTATGGTTCCATCCTCGTGTAGAGAGCGACGCTAACAACACATTAGAGGGAATATAGCATTGAACGATGTTTCCGGAAATTTTTCGCTTACCCTCATTGATGTATTGGACACACTAGTTGTACTCGATGACCCACCAGGATTCCAAGACGCTGTCAAGAATGTCATTGATTGGGTTTCTTTCGACGTCAACACAAGACCACAAGTATTTGAAACCACGATCCGTGTCCTCGGTGGCCTTCTGTCTGGACATATATTTGCTAGCGAGCCTGACCAGCCATTTTTTCTTCCTTGGTACCGCGGACAACTTTTGAACATGGCTTGGGACCTCGGGGAGCGACTGTTGCCTGCGTTCGCAACACCAACTGGACTTCCGTATGCCAGGGTAAGCTTGCTTGTATCCGTTAAATCGACCAGTTTATATTTCCCCAGCTTAATTTGCGGCACGGCGTTCAAAGGGGGGAGTCTGTGGACACCTGTCGGTCATTTCCACGCCTCTCGAGCAGTATCTCATTCGATTCTAGGTACCGCTGGTGCGGGTTCTTTGATGCTAGAGTTTGCTACTCTGAGTAGACTTACTGGCGATGACCGCTTCGAAAAAGCCGCTTACAAAGCCTATTTTGCACTCTGGAACCGCAAGTCAGATCTTGGTTTGGTGGGGAACACCATCAATATTTGGACTGGGGTCAGTACGAACTCGTCTCCTTTTTGCTGGAACTGAATTTTGGTCTAGGTATGGACGAATCCAGAGTTTTCTGGAATTGGTGCTGGCATAGACTCTTTCTATGAGTACGCATTGAAATGGTACATTATAAGTGGTGTGTTATCTGCAACACTTATTGTATTGATTTCTTTTCTTCTTATTAATATGTCGTAGGGGAGGTTGAATTTTTGGATGTCTGGCAAGAAGGCTACGCGGCGGTTATGCGACACGTCCGTTCTGTTGACGGTCACTGGGTAGGATTACGGTCCGCTTTATTCTGTCAGCCATTGATGACTGGTTTCAGTACCGTTATGTCAACCCACATACCGGCGACCAAATGTATACCACACTGGATTCCCTCTCCGCCTTCTGGCCAGGTTTGCAAGTCCTTGCTGGTGATGTTTCTAATGCTATCAAATCTCATCTAACATGTGAGTAGCCGCATGACGATCCATCCAATCGTAAGCTAACACCTGTGTAGACTGGAATATATGGAGGCGATATTCAGGGTTGCCCGAGGTGTGGGATACACACGCTATGCAAGCTACATCCTTTCAGTATCCCCTGCGCCCTGAATTTATTGAATCCACATGGTATCTTTATAGGGTAAATGGCAGTGCTAATGATCAAACCTGCTGTTGCTGATAGATCGGTTAGGCCACAAAAGACACTTATTACCTTGATGTCGCAGAGCGAGTTTTGAAAGACATCATCGTCCGAGCGAAGGTGGACTGTGGACTCACTGGAATAAAGGACTTACGCACCAATGCAAGGGATGACAGGATGGAATCATTCGCTCTTTCAGAAACCTTGAAGGTACACTTTTTTGTTCGTCCGGGGATGTTGCAGCTGTATCTGATCATGCGCTGCAGTATCTGTACCTTCTTTTTGATGAAGAAAATCGTCTGAATGGTGACGATTCCCACTACGTGTTGAGCACGGAAGGACATATTCTTTCTCTTCCAAAAAGTGCTATCCGGCCTATGTCATCTGCGCGTCGAAGGCTTCGCAGGGAGGAAAGTCTCCAGTGCCCTGCATATCATCCTTTTCAAGGGTTCGTCCCAAATGGAGTCGTGAAAAGTCTCGTCCGTGGAGTTGGCTCGCGCCCAGACATTGACTATGCAAGAGAGTTGACCGGGCTGAAACCTCAGCCGCTGGACGAACACCATTGGTCCCCCGATGGTTGGTGTTCCTTGCCTGCAGTAGATCCGTTTGTGAGATCCTTTTGCTAAGCTCATGTATGTTTGAATCTGAAGTCGTGACAGACGTATGATTTTATCATGTCCCCGGGAGGGCGTTTAATTGCAGAGGACCCAAATCCAGGGAATCAGAAGTTACAACTTGTGGCGGACGGGTTTTTACTCCAGAACATTACCGGAATACGAACTCGTATCGTCAGTCGTCTCGATGGAAAGGGATATGACATCACCAAGCGTGAGTGGATTCGTATCTGCCAAATTTAGTGCTTAGCTATTTGCACCTAGTCGGCCCACACTCTGTTCGGACTGGCCAGTTAGTGTATATCAACGATAGGGCAGTGCTCTCGTCGCCAGATGACATAATCCCTCATAGTCCCCATGTCCGTCTGCGGATATTCCTGGACACCATGGATCCCTTGCTTCCAACTCGACCTGGCATGGTAGAGGTGAATGCCGAATTCCACGTAACGGCCCACACTGCTACATTTGGCGCAGACGTAACAAAGTCAGGGAACCTAAAGTCATTGAAATTTGGACACGCTAAAGGGGTTCGGATCCGAAAAGATGACACGAACACGCTAGGATGCCAACCCTTTGGTCAGGATTTTGCTGGGGATGCTGTGCTCGTATGGAGGGGTGATTGCACCTTTCTTGAAAAGCTCGTCTACGCTCGGAACGCAGGTGCCTCGGGAGTTATTGTTGTCAACAGCAGAGACACACCCATTAACCCTTCGGCTACCTCGGAAGAAGTAGCGGCTGCGGGCGACCTTCATGACGTTGCACTCGTACTGTTGCCGCATACGGAAGGGGTGAATATTGCGGCCATGGTGGATGCTTCTTCTTTGCCTGGATATGGTAATGTTCTATTTTCTGTTGACCCGGAAGAATGGCCCGGTCAACCACAGGCAGAAGGAGATAAACATGATGATCAAGATAGCCAAACAACGCGTATACTATATGTCAACGGGCATCCCTTGTTGAACGCACGGTTGTTGGTGTAATGTCATTTGCACGCGATATAAAACAGTGATCCCCTTGACCACACATTGGGTTCGCATGTTTCTGATATGACCAATCGTCCAGGTAACGCGGTAACGAGGCACCTCGGACATAGAAGGAATGCTTAAGTGCAATCATATGGAAACGGAAACGAAACAGAAGAAATTACTAGCTAAGTACGATACTGGACATAACAATGATGTAATTCTTAAATCGGACGAGATCACGGCTCCACTCTGACTTATAACCTCTGGCATATGTCGGGCATCAAGTTGCAAGTAACGATAATTCATGGAATTATGAATACTGTTGTACTTAGCTAGTAACTATTCATAACATTTCATTTTCTTTACCTTTTAATTATGACATGCTGCACCATTTCAACGCTTTCTTCTCTTCTCTCTTCATAAAGGAGTCTCGTAGGACTTTATGCATATGTCCGAGGCGGAGTCTAACTAAATTTGGATCTGACGACGCGATCGCAATTTCGCTATTTCTACTCAATCGCGTCTGTTTAGCGTCCATTGACAGGTGTGGCCGAATGAAAACACGAACAGGCAAAGCTAAGGAGTTGCTTAGGATGACAGAGCTTCCGAACCAGTTCGCATCAAACCACCACTGTCTGTGACCCGTCGCAGCGGACGAGAACTATAATATTGACTCCATGAACCACTAAATAACTTGAGAAATCCAAGAATAAGGATATAATTTGACGCGTCGATCGCAGCCTATTCCTGAATAATTGAATAGACAGGATCCTCAAGGGTCCAGTGCTTTCGCAATGCAGATATTTCCACAATGAACAAGTATTCCAAGATGTTACCGCCCTGCGTGCGGACAAGTGTGCCAGCCGCACCGGCAGAACCACCTACGAAATGGTGGAGACTGAGTTGTCGATGCCGATGTAGAGCGACAAGGATATTGCACGCACCAGTGGCGATGAGGTCATCCACGATGACGACGTTCTGTCCATGCCGGATTGCGCCATCTTGCATTTCAAACGTGTCCTATCACAGAGAACCAATCAAGTGTGATGGATACAAAGAAACATGCGACGCACGATGCCATACTCCTTTTCGTATGAGGCCTGCTTGCATGGTCCTGGAAGCTTTCCCTTTTTCCTTACTGGCACAAAGGCTGCGCCCAGCCGTAGGGCGATGAGAGGTCCGATAAGGAACCCTCTCGCGTCCAAGCCAACGACGACGTCGACTTTTTTGTGAACTGACTTGGGTATCGTGTGGGAGGTGATGTGGTGGACGAAATGGGAAATCAATGTCTCGAAGGCGATGGGATCATGGAAGATGGGAAAGATGTCGAGAAAATTGACGCCCTGGAGAGGTTTGAGAACGAATAACACGGAAGGAATGGTATGGAAGACGTGCCGGCTTGGGGAAATCAGCGTATCTGGTGACGATACTCTGCAAAAAATCGATGTCGGACATGGCGGAGTGCAAGTTAAAAAGAGGGAGAAAATGAAAGCAAGTACCTTTGGTTGCCGAGCTCTCTAATAAATTGAAACCATCAGCAGCAGTGCTCGGATTCATTTCCGATTGTGCTCAATTCTAAGTTCAGTTCGCGAGCTCATCAACCTTGGCGATGAGTCGGCAAAGAGCGAGGTGATGCCGTGCCGCACTGAGTGTTGGTTCCTCGGATCAGGAAGGCGTCAGCTAATTCTCCCGGTGGTGAGTTATTTTCCACACCACAATATTAGTTCGGTCCGCTACCCGCTCTGGACATGCCGATCCTCGCTCGTTACAGGCGTATGTGGAATGGGGTCATGGACTCATAGGCAGTACAAAGGTAGATAGGAGGGCGAGAGTACGTTTTAGACAGACTCCAGAATCTCAGGCTCTTTGAACTCCTTGACTACCCGCGTACCAGTTTCCTGTTGGGAACGTTAGCGCTGGGATCATGGGGAACTCAAACAATACCCACGTCAGTAGACTCGCCGTGAAGTTCAAGTAGTTTCGAGATGTCAAATTTGGGTGCCTTGAGGATCTTGGCCTTGCGGATGTAGACGTTTTGTAGTGGGTAGATGTTACGTGTGTTCTTCTCAATCTCACGACCGATTGCCTCTGGAACGAACTTTTGCACCAGCTCCTTCAAATCACAACTAGATGCCTCCCGTGTCATGATCTCGAACATCTTCTTGCGAATCTCGCGGATTTGACCTGACTGGGCATAGGTAGTTTTGCGCACTTGGTTTGGACGGCGCTTGGTGAAGGCAATAGCAAAGAGGCGGAGGAGGTAGCCATCCGTCGTCTTTACATCGACGTGTGCCTCGATGAGAGTTTGCCATTTGCGCACTAGCGACCGGAGCTTATCTGAAGTAAAGTCCATGCCGTGGAAGTTGGTGAGACAGTTCTTGCCCTGCACCTCATCGATCCGTAGCTTTATTTTTCGGAAGGACTGCTCCTCATCCTTGTTGAGATCGGCGAGGGAGACCTCGATTATCCGACCTTTTAGCGAGTCATTGGCATTCTCTACAAAACACAGTCAGAAGCGGAGGGGTAGTTCTGAGAAAATACGCACTCAATCCCTGTGATCGGTTGACAAGAGTTTTTCCGATGTTCTTGACCTCGAACGTGGAAGGAGCCTTGATGTCGTACCACTCTTTGGAGTGGTGAGATGGTGTATGCATCACGTACACAGATACATACCTTTGCGAGAGAATGGGTCGACGACCTTTTTCTTGATGCCTTTCTTGCCTTTAGAGAGGCGCTTGTTCTGTGGAGACGTGAGGTAACGGCCAGATGGAAAATGCTCAGACAAACCTTTCCTACGGCCATGATGAGAGATGAAGTGAGCCGAGAGTTGGACTGGGTGTGGTGTGTAGTCGACGGGTAGTATCCCAACAATGGTGGCTTGAACCTTAACTGATATGCTGATACAGTCATTCCCACGCCACACCTTCTTATCGATCGATGACTCTGACCCGGTCGCAGTTCGAGACAGCGTGCAACGCGTTTGTACAACATCGACATGATTGGGTTTGGATGGAGCACACAGTGTCGCCAGGCTTTGGCTACATGTACAGAACTACACCGCTGCAGAAGAGATCCGTCGCGATCACCGAGCTTGCTGATGACGATGACCCCGCAGCTGCTGTCCCTTTGCCCGACCACCTCACCTGCCATCAATCTGTCGTGTTCTCTCCGACGTTTCAAGTGCCAACCTTTTATTTTTCTGTGCATGACTCTAGTGCGTGACGTACAGTCGCTCGCCCTCTTATTGCTACATCTTTCTCAGCCGGGTCACCCCTTGGTCTCTCGGACATCATCCACACCTCGTTGCTTCGCAAACACGCCTTTGATGGTATGGAGACGACTGCTTTCTCTATAGGAGACCCGTCCTCTAATTTTCCGCTTCTCTCGTTCGGTGATCATCCGTCTCTCGGCTCACAGTGTTGGTATCTGCATCCATGTGATACGGATTCTGCCGTTGAAGAGATGCTGGCAGCCTGGTCGGACGCACACCGAGATGTGCGGTGGTTGGATGCATGGTTCTTGGTCCTTAGCTGTGTGGTGGACATTGGGGAGTAAAAAAGTCTCACGATTCGTTGTTTAGTAGCGTTCTCAACGTTCCACTACGGGTATACTCTCGCATCCGAATCGCCTCCGTTCTATCTGTCCCGATATATCTAGCATTGTTCCACCTATTAAAACCCTTGATATGATTCTGACACCACGTCTCGCCTCTCTTTCGCGTCCCGCTTTCTTCTCATCCTTGTCTCGCACTATGGTACGTCCTCCCTCTTTCTCTCAATGCTCTTCTCAGTACAATACTCTCAGTCTACCTACGAAGCCGTTATCGTCGCCGCATCCAGAACACCAGTCGGATCGCTCAATGGATCGCTCAAGACACTGACTGCACCTCAACTTGGGGCCATCGCCGTCAAGCATGCCTTCCAGCAATCAAATGTCGACCCCGCACAAGCAGAGGAAATCTTCTTCGGCAACGTCGTTCAGGCCGGCGTCGGTCAATCTCCAGCCCGCCAAGTCGCTCTCGCTGCAGGCATGAAAACCTCATCAGATGCGACCACAATCAACAAGGTTTGCGCGAGCGGCCTAAAATCCATCATGCTTGCCGCCCAGAGCATCCAGTCTGGGTACAAGAGCGTTGTTGTCGCTGGTGGTATGGAGAGCATGAGTAACGCACCGTGTGTTGCACCTATTCTATTCTTCTCCACCTTGTCGCTCATCCGTGTGTTATCAGCTTCCTTTTGCCCCGCATGAATCCTCTCTTCGGGAAATTTGAGACAAGAGACTCCGTCGAGGTTGATGGTCTTTGGGACGTCTACAATAACTTTGCCATGGGCAACTGCGCTGAATCTATCGCCGAAAAGCATGGCATCACTAGGGAGTCGATGGACGCACACGCCATAGAATCATATCAGCGCGCTGATAGAGCCTGGAAAGAGGGTGTCTTTAACAATGAGATCGCCCCCGTTATAATCAAGGGAAAGAAGGGCGATACCATTGTGAAGGAGGATGAAGAGTATAAGAAAGTCATCTTTGACAAGATCCCCTCGCTCAAGTCTGCCTTCAAGCCCGGTGGCTCGATAACAGCCGCTAACGCATCCAACTTGAATGATGGTGCTTCTGCACTAATCCTCATGTCCGCCGAAAAGGCCAAAGAACTGGGTGTAAAACCAATCGCAAAAGTTGTCTGTATGTTCCTTGAACCAATCTGCCACCATTTTGTCTCTGATCCCTGTGGAAACAGCTTACGCTGATGCGGGTGTCGATCCTATCGATTTCCCCGCGGCTCCTACTGTCGCCTTGCCGGAAGCGCTGAAGAGGGCTAACTTGACTTTAGATGACATTGCACGATTTGAAATAAATGAGGCTTTCTCTGTCGTCGTTCGTCTTGCGGAGAAGTTGCTTCAAATTGACCCTGCAAAGATCAATATTGATGGGTATGCAGCTGTAATTGTTTGAATGCTAGGATCACAGGCTAAGAAATTATTCAGTGGCGCCGTCGCACTAGGACATGCTATCGGAAACTCGGGAGCTCGCATCGTTGTCTCTCTTGTTCACGGCCTGAAGGCCGGTGAGTACGGAGCAGCTGGTATCTGCAATGGGGTAAGTCAATGTGTCCCATTATCTTTGCCACTCTCTGACTTGTATCCCAGGGTGGTGCTGCATCTGCTCTTGTTATCCAGAAGCTATAAGGACCGTGTTTGGCATTGTACGATAAATAATCATTTTTCTCTGTGGAATCTACTAGAAATCTCGGTCCTAATGTGCGCCACTTTGTCTGAAGTATGCGAGAGCGAGAAGCTGGCAACTCTTCCTCTTCGAGTTGTCTCCAAACCCCTTCCAAGTTCAACAAAACGCTTTGGAGGAAGCAATTCAAGGACTCTCGTGCTGTCGGCTGAATGACAAAGGCGAACCAAAATTTGTGATTGTCAGTCCTTGATTTATCCTCCCTGCAGCCTGGTATCCGTGGCTTTTTCTCGATGAAGTTGGAGTAATCTGTCTGAGCCCTGGTACATTCAGGGAATTTCCTCCACAAATAGGGATTGATCAAGTGTCTTAAGTCACAGTTTGACGGTCGTGAAACATTTTACTCCGTTCCCACAGAATGGCCTTACCTTCAAGTTGGTGCTGGAGATTTCGTTGCGTGTGTGAGCCAAGTGTATCGGTGAGTTGGAATTGTTCACGACGACTTTTTTCGCGCGACTGACTCATTGCAGCGAGAATCCGGCCCCGTCAAGTAACTCCTTATACGAGAGCGCATTCGTCCACCAGTCTGTTGGTAACACTATTCCGATTGATTCCCTTCCCCAAAATCTCATTGGTCGTCAAGTCCATTTTCTTTGGAATAGCGATGCCAGTATTCGAAATCAATGGATCTAGATCAAAGCAAATATTGACCTCTAAATTTCCACCTACCGGTGCCAAAATGACGAGATCGGTGTCATCCGCTCCTTTCGAGTAAGAACCGAACCCAACAAAACTGGGTCATTGGTTCCTACTATTGTCGGCGAAGGTGAGCAGCGACGTTGCGCTAGCCGCCGCCGAAATCTGACCCTATGTACCGTCGACTCTGAAATAGCATACCTCCCATAGATATCATGGGAAGTGAAGTCGATTGTCACGATTGGCCTTCAAGGCTTGGTTCTGGTGCATTGCTTGTGTTTGGAATATACTGCGCTCCTCCCGCATCTCACGCTCGTCGTATACATACTTGACGTCAGTTTTCTCGCTTTTGACGTGCCCAAAGGTTACGATAAAGGCGATGACATAGGGTGACAGATGTCATGGCAACATTCACCTACAGAATTTCCTTGATAAAACTGCAACTATGGTAATTCTGATTGTACAGCTCGCGGTCATCAGATCCGGGCATCGATCTATCAACGTCTGTCTGCAACCGGAAGAAATGAACCGAAAGGCATTTGCCGTGACGGAACAAGCAGTGATCAAGTGACTTAACTTGTTACATGTATCGACTTCTGGATGAATTTGATGCAGAACCTAAGGTTGTGCTTTGCGGCATAATGCCATATTTCAACTCAAGATTGGCGTAATAATTCACAGGGTGACTTGAGATCTGGGAATCAAGACCTTTCAGTGCATTGGTTTTACGAAATTCATATGGATTATCATTCACTCGTTAAGTACTTATCCAATCCACTAGCTATGACTATGAAACATTAAGTATCACAACGTGCAAGATGCACAAAAGGGCCGTCGCATCGCGGAATGCGTGTACATAAGGCTAACTGATTCTCACCCGCTACGTTCTTCTCTCTCACCTATCAACCACACTCCATCTTGCTCAGTTCTTGCCTGCGACGAGGGTCAACATCGCTATCCCACTGAAGCTCAAGAATGTCTACCTTTGATAGACTTCAGATATGCGCGAACTATGGTCGGTGTATCCTCCATGAGGGAAGCCTCAGGTTCCCACGTAGCCTCGTCATCAGGATACCCTTCCCAGAAGACACGAAACTCTCGCACACCGTCCACCACCCGATGGCCCTTGATGGATTCGACAACGAACTTTTCTAGGGCCTCGGCCTCGGCTTCTCGCTCCGATCTGATACGAAGAACGCGTCTGGATTTGTGTGACCAGGCCTTTGGGAGTCGCAGTTTCCCCAGTGCACCGTTTGGAGCGAACGGACGACGCAGGGATGCATTATCGGTGCACTTGCGAATATATTTGTCCAGCTCGCACAGCGTGTGCTCGAAGTCACAGAGCATCATGGGAAGGTGGTCGGGACCTAGACCGTTAAACTTGATGCCCAAACGCTGGAACTGGTCGCTCTGGGACATCTGCATCCATCGAACAAGGTCAACTTCTGCCGATCGGGGAACTTCTTTTCCGAAGCACCTCTGTAGTCCCCTCCTGGAACCGATACATATCTCCACAAAGTCATGGTCGGAGAAGTTTATGACGTTGGTATAGGACAAGTTCAAGATCAGCTGATAAGCTGTGAAGTCCCCAATGCTTTTGAAAGTCCGCAAGTAATCGAAGACGTCCGCCATGAACTGTGCGTCGCGCAGCTGGGCAGGCAATTCTTGCATAAGGACCTCGAGGAATGCCAGGTGATTCATGAAATTCTCTGCGAAGCCCAATTCGGGTGCTGGTTTCTGATATGCGCCTGTGTAGATGGTGATCCCCGAATTATACAAGCCACGGAGGACCTTTTCGTAGTCGGCACGTTTATAGGCATTCCAGGTGAACGGCTTGATGTTGTTGCGCAATTTCTCGTACGTCCGGATGCTTGTATAGGTGCTGAAGAGGAGAACGCGAAAAATGACTTCTTCGCGCTGCTGTGGACCCTTTTCGACAACTTCCGCGATGATATACTGGCTGACCCGGTCGAGCACCCGGAACGTATTGCAAAACTTGTAATGCGCAAGGATGGGATCCGTGGTCCAGCTGCAGGGGACGATCGTCAGATGCGAAACTGGATGCTCTCTGTTGCGATATACTTACGGAGCAGGGTCTCCAGCCCGACGTCTTTCTTCAATAGCATGCCTTTCAGCGGCCAATCGCCAAAAGGCATCGAACGCGGGAGTGGGCTCAAATTCCCTATTACCGAGGGTGACGGTTAATGGAGGTGGAGCATCACGAGCAAAATAAAGCTGAGAAGACGTCTTGGAACGCTTTGATGAGGGTGTCTTGGTGCAACTCGACGCGTCCAAATGCTCAACGTCATCTTCAACGGCAGTAGCATCGCGTTTCATTATGTAGCGAACTGCGTTCAGGTTAGTTATAACGCGTGAAAAGTGTGGGGAACTGTCCGTACGAAACCGAGGTTAATGTTTCACAAGAAAATTGAAGAATGAAATAAATACATACAAGTTGGATCCTTTATCGAGTTCCGTAGTACGTAATAACAAACTTGGTTTTCCCGGCCATGGCAGACGACAGACGCCGTCTCGTTCAACAGTACGTTGAGCGCCAGAGGTCGTATTTACCCACATACACCCACCAGGATCTTGTCAACGAACGCCATCGATCGCCCCCATGCACAGACGTCGGGTTTGGCTTCGGGACCCCTGTGCTCCGTCCACGAGCACCAGTGAGACCGGGCAAGTTGGCCGAGAGCCCGAGGGAAGCACTATCGCCGTCGAAACACAAAACGAGAAACAAGCGCAAGAAAGTCTCGACCTCAATTGACACCGATAGCGAACGTGCGGCCAGTAGGTCACGCTTATTCCCCCCTTTTGGATCGCTCCTTATCGCATACACACAGGACTAGCGGATCGCCGAGAGCGCAAGCGGAAGAAACGCGCGATCGTAAATCCTCCAGAGAAGGACGATGATGAGATACTGCCTACCACAGCTCCGAAGAAAGGAAGAACAAAGAAGCCCGCCGCGCTGGCGCTTTTGTATGGATTTTCCGCCGCGAACGTTACCAAGGATAGGCTTACAGTTCGTCATCTCACGAACGTTTGATTTTGTGCCCTCACGGTTTCGGCAGCTGAAACCTGCGCCTTCTCTCGGTGTTTTCAGCAAAGGGAAAGCCTCGGCGAAAAAGAAAGTGACCGCAACAAGAAAGTCTTGTAGGTACTCTATCGTCGTGGTCAAGAATGTTGCTCAACAATTCAGCGTCGAGGAACGAATTATTTTCCGAATCCATGTTTTTGAACAGGCCGAGTGAGCAGGCTGCTGACCCTTCCAAGGTCGACGACGATTTAGACGGTAGCTCGGCTTCTAATCACCCTGTTCCCCAAGCACGTCGCGTCACGAACTGTACAAAGAGAGATCGAGACAAACGTGCCAAAGGCTCTGCTTTGAAACCATTACAAGCACCGGCTCGCGCACCCACTGAATCAGATATCTGGGACATTGAAATGCAGAGCAAACTTCCATCTTCTGCGCGCGATGCTTCGAGCGAGCCCGGGGAGAAAGAATCCGAACCTGCCATCCTCGACCTCCACGGGGCAGAATGGTCTGCCTCTATCGATGTAACAGAGCAACACAAGTTGTCCGTCACCCAAAGCCGATCAAGGGGACCTTCGATAGTCCGCAGTTCCCCGCTGGCTGGATCGGATCCACGCGAGCTCTGCCCTACCCACGCCGCGGATGTTTCATCGTTGCACCCTTCCCACTCGGCGTCTCAGGTAGGATGCCGTGCTGCTGACACCGAAGCGACCGATCTGTGTCTAGTGACGTCCAAATATTTCACCAAACCCGAACCGGTCGGTGTCCAGCAGTTGGCCACACATCCCCCGCGGGCATCAAGATGGAACGATGGTATCAACGTACATGATTCCCAGGATCAATACATCAAAGAAGCAACGACAAATCACCGAGTGGCTTCCCCGATGAGCTCGCCGACGAGTGTTCCTCTACCCATGGTAGAATTCCAAACACGGTACGATGTGGCCCCACTCGAGTTCTCGAGCGATGTTTGCGCGCACGACGATTACTGGGAAGGCGATGTGGCTTGGGAGCCTCTTGATCGTGGCTACGTGGAATCCTCTGTCGTGGAGACGCAAGACGATCGATTCATCACTAGGCCGGAATACGACCATGCTCACCAAGACGAAACATGGGATTGGTGTGAAGACGTAGAATTCGGAGGAAGCTATGAGCAAGAACACGAGGACGGGCTCGAGGAAGTGGAATTCACTGCAGAACCATGTTTTTTCGAAGCAGAGGGCAAGTATGACGGTTTTAATATGGGAGGCTTTCCCGCCGTATACGAGGACGAGGCGGTCGAGGGGTCGATTTGTGATGGTGAAGAAAGCGTGAACGATGGAGCAGACTTTTTGGAGGGACGAGCATTACTGCTTGGTGTGCCGGGGGGGCGGTCTGAGAGGGGGGAGATGTCGGGGCTTGTCCAAGCAGAGCTGGACGTTGCGAGGCGACTGCGGGATCACTGGCTGCCACTTCGGTTTTAGTACTTGTGGCTGTACAATTGTACTTGGATGAATCGAACGGGTTGGTTGCGCATCTTTGTCCGTCTTCAGTCCAGTGGACCGCCCGTTCCAACTCACTCGACGCCCTTGCCGTACACCGCGCCCCCGTTCCACACCCATGCCTTCTTCCTCACCCTCGAGCGCTCGTTCCCGACGCCCACCGCCCGCAGCCTCATGCGCGCAACCCGCGCTCTCCTCGTCGACCGCGTCGGGAAAGTCAAGCGCGATGGCCTCGCCCTGAAGGACCTCGACAATGTGCGTACACACCCATCACGTTCATCCCCGTCACGCACGCTGTGCAGCAAGCATACCTCTTTCGCGCCGCATTGTCCGAAATGAGGACCGAGCAGAGCGCCCGTTCACGGAACGAAAGCACTGCCATACGTGCAACCATCGCCGCTCTTCGTAGGGATGTCGACAGGCTCGACGTAAAGATGAAGCAGGATCTCGGAAATCTAAAGCACGAGTGCGTCCCTCACACTCCGTCTCCTCGTCCCCGTCCGACCTCTATTTCAGGATACAAATGGAGCTCGATACCCGCAAGAATGAAAGCAAGTCCGATCTCAAGCAGCAGAGCATCGCCATCGAGGAAGTCTTGAACAAGGCCGTCATCGAGCTCGGTGACCTCCGCGCGAGCATGGAAGAAGTCAAGTGGGACAACATGCGCAACGCAGTCGGTGATTGTCTTTTTATTCTTCCTTCCCTTCCCTCCTTCTCACCGTCCTTCTCTTAGCCGCGCTCGGCGCCTTTCTTGTGCTCATCATCCTCTCCATGGAGCTGTATCAAGTCAACAGACATCGAGCACCTCCCTCTCGGCACCCTCCAGGGATTGAGGAGATATCCTGATTTGCCTTGTACTTTACACCCAGTAATTCCATCCGCCGTAGTACATCACCCCCTGTCACTAAACCTTGAGCTTGGAGAGTTTGTCCACGATCTCGCCCTCGTCTTGAGTGGACTCTGGTTTGTCTCCACCCTCCGCCTCTAATTCTGCACCGCCGCCATCTTCTTCTTCATCCTCCCAGCTGTCTTTCACCGCTTCAGACTTTCGCGCCGCCTTTCTCGCTCTCTGGTTTGCCCGCTTTTTTGCACTTGCGCCTTTCGCCTTCGGTTGAGATTCTGAGGACGGCGCAACCCAGCCCATGATATGCCCCTTGGGCAGGGCAGAGGTGTCCATGGCCTGTTGACGTGTGCCACGAAAACGTGAGACGTCCTCCTGTGGAGTGAATCCCGGCCGAATCTTGATCTGCTTGCGGACGCTGCATGGTGGTGAGCGAACGTGGGTCAACAGCAAGCAACGCACGATCCATCCGACCGCTTCGACTCGGGAATGACCCGCTCAAGCGTGCGCGGGTCGACCGCGATCCCGGCCGTGGACTGCTGTGGAAAGAGAGGAGGCTTCGACATGGTACGGGTCGACAAGTCGGAGTTACAATCACTCTTGATGCGCTACGCCGTCTTCGTCACTGGGCCCGCCGGCGCTGGCAAGTCCACCTTTTGCACCTCGTTCGCAACACATCTACAACTCTCCAGGCGCACCGCTCACATCGTCAACCTCGACCCCGCAGCCACCGGCGACGCCTTCGAATACCAACCCGCCATCGACATCAGGGAGCTCGTCTCCCTCGAAGACGTCATGGCCGAGATGGGCATGGGTCCCAACGGTGGTCTCGTGTACTGCTTCGAGTGAGTGAGTATCTCCTCGTCCGCAATTGCTGGGCACGTGCCGATCTCTGTCACTAGATATCTCTTGGAGAACATGGATTGGCTCGAAGAAGAGCTCGGCGGATTCGACGACGACTATCTCATCATCGACTGCCCTGGTTCGTGTCTGTTTCCTCCTCAGTGCCGAGCAGTGTTCATGCACCACAGGCCAGATCGAACTGTACACGCACCACCCGTTCCTCCCCTCTCTCGCTCGCAACTTGCAGCGGATGGGCATCAGGACCTGTGCCGTGTACCTTCTCGAATCCCAGTTCATGGAAGACCGCTACAAATTTTTTAGGTACGTCTTTCGTCACACCTTCCCCGCCGATCTTGATTTCCTGTCTCAGTGGCGTCCTCTCCGCCATGTCTGCCATGGTAAACCTCGAGGTTCCGTGGATAAACATCATGTCAAAAATGGATTTGGTGTCGTCATCCCCTTCCTCGGACACCACTCAGCCGCGGAACGGTAGACGGGCGCATCGAGACATTGCACGCTATCTCGATCCAGATCCACTCTTGCTCGCAAATGCACGCGATGGACACGACAAGGTATCTGAAAAAGAAAACAGTCGGTTCCATGACCTCAACAGGGCGATCGTCGGGCTGGTATGATGTCCCCGTTCTCGTTGTTTTCAGGTATTGACGGGCTTTCAGATCGAGGACCACCCTCTTGTTTCATTCTTGCCGCTTGACCTCGCATCGACAGATTCACTGCAAACCGTCGTCAGTCATATAGATTTTACGATGCAGTATGGCGAGGACGAGGAACCAAAAGAGGTGTGCCTGTCAAACGACAAGCGACTCATTGCTGATGGACGCAAAACAGCCGCACGATTTGGATGGGGGCGATTTTACGGACATGGAATGATGTATCGATTGTATTGTAGTCGTATTAGCTCTTTCAAGTGTACCATGACTATCCACGGCATTGGCGTCGACCTGTTGCATGTCCCGCGCATGGCCTTGTTGGTAAACCGGAGAGGTGCCAACAAGGTTGCGTTGCGCATTTTGAGTCCGTCCGAACGTCGACTCTGGCAAGAAGAGAGTCGGACTGCGACACAATTCTTAGCTGTGCGGTGTGTCCTTCGGTCGTGTCTGCGTAATTTTTTTCTGAATGACTACAGGTGGGCGGTGAAGGAGGCGGCCTACAAAGCATTGTATCCGCTCAGGCCGACGTGGAAGGAGCTCACTTACACCACGTTCGACCCTCGGACGGGGTCCAAGCCCGCGCTCGTCTTCCATCCGAGTCATGCCTCAGACCAACGGCCGAGATTACACGTGTCTGTTAGCCACGACGGAGAGTACATCCTCGCATACGTCATCGCCGAGGGCGTGCTCTAACAATACAGCAGTGCCCGGCTTACCAGTGCTTCGAGCTTCGTGGACGTGGCGCAGCGATCAAAGAGGCGAGTCGAGAGGAAGAACGAACATCCCGCGAAGATGGGGTGTCTTACTACTAGGACATTCACTTTACTACAAATAATATACACATACAAGAGGTCAAAGGGGCTACTTCCTAGGCTGCCTGGTCATTGGTACCAATAACCGGGGCACCAGTAGTTGTTGTTCCAACCGTGAAGGCATTCAGGTCCACCGTAGTAAGCGATTGCGTGGTTCTTCCAGACAATGGTGTAGTGAAATCATCATCTTCAGCGGAACCCGAACTCTCCGACTCTGATGCACTCGCAAATACCCGGTATATGTAGGTGACGACAACGAGCAAGTTGCAAATGATCAAGCATGAGATCAACTGCCAAAAATCCACGTGAGGCAGATAGGCAGTGATAACTTTGATCATAAACATACCTCCACGTTGGTTGATAGCACAAGATATCGGCTGTACCTCGTCTCTGTGATAGCATGCAACAGGGAACTCATCGACATGATCACAGTAGACAAGAAGGACCATATGATCATCCTCCGCTGTCGTGGGGGAAGCTTGATCTTCCAGAGAAGCCTAAGAGTTAGGATGACAAGCATCGCGTCGCCAACAAAATCCACTGTCAGAAATTGAGAATCCGGCAGAAAGCACACAGAAATTGCGTCGGTGCACTCGCCTGTGACTTCAAAAATTGCTATCCAGCGCGGAATGATGAACGCGACCCGGGATTTCGAACTCTCCCACCACCATGTCTTTAAACCGATTAATAAAACCCAGACAACAACAAAGAGGATCCCAACAGCATGCATAGAGTTGGAGAGCCGGGTCGTGACTCGGAATATTGAATAAAGCAGACTCATTCGAACGGACCTAGCCCCAAGGTGTAGTGTTGTATGAAATGGGAAAAAAAAACCTACCACACAATGCTCGTAAATGTACATGAAGATATCCTTGCGGAAACATGACCTATCGTAGGACTTTCTACAGCTAAAGACGAGGAAGTTATTGCATGTCCAGATGCACAAAGATCAAACACGGAAGAGCCTCACTGGTTACATATATCAATGTAATGCTGATATACAACGTTGCAAGAGCCATTGCTATTGCCGCCCACGCGTCTTCCCACCAAAGTCTTCGTATTTTCAATCGAAACGCCAAACGAAAGAGGGTGACCACGGTGAACAGAAATTCGATGACGCCGGTCCCAACTACAACGAACGCACCGCTTCAATATTAGAACCAAAGATGCCGTTGAAAACTTACTTTCGATCGCTGTAATATTGCCTGCCATCATCATGATGGGCAAAATACAGCGAGCACTGATTCGCGATTTATCAGGTTAAATGTAGCCAGTATCTGCAGGGTTGGCAGTCTGAGAGAACGTATCGTCATGGTACATGCACAGAATATGATGTACCTGGCACACTACCCATGTTATGTCTCAAAAGACAGTCACCGTGACACTGAATTATATTCAGGGCAGCGTGTTCAAGCTAGTGTTTTAAAATGGAAAATCACAAACTCACTGTTGTATTATACAGTCGTGGATTGTGCTATGTTCCTTGAATTAGAGTCCATTCGTCCGTGCAGTCGGGGAGATCCAGCAAGTATGTGGGGTAGAGAGTTTCCCATGAATGACAGTCTTCCCAAATTAGTTTGAATGGAATGGGAATGGGAACACCGTGCACCGCCACGTCCCCTGACTCCGAGAGGTGCGGACCCAGATGTCAGTCCACCGCTTTAATTTACGGTCTTCGTCGTCATTTTATGATCTATCATTTCTCGCGGTTGCTTGCAACCAGTCAGGTCACTCCACGCTCCAACTGCCACGTCAGGTTCGCTCGTTATCAAGGTTGTGGCTAGACGCTCGCGTGTTATTAATAAATCAGGTAGTGGGACGAGGTAAATGGCAGTGCCAGGCTTTACAGAGGAGCTGGATGTTCCGCAAATTATCCATGTTATTATTATGTGACATTGTGTATACTCCATTGATACAATGCGATAGAACGGATTAACAAGATGAAACGAGAGTGAGGAGGAATGTGCCATAATGATTGTAGGCGCGGTGGAAAACCTCCACAGCTAATCCTGAGTTGTCTGATCACTGGTGACCGGGGTAGTAGTTGTTTCCACTATAATAGTGTTCAAGTCCACTGCAGTAAGGGATCGTGTGGTTCTTCTAGTCATTGGTGTAGTAAAATCATCATCTGCAGAGGAACTCGAACTCTCCGACTCTGATGAACTCGTAAACACCCGGTATATGTAGGTGACGACAACGAGCAAATTGCATACGATCAAGCTTGAGATCAACTGCCAGAAATTCACGTGAGATTGATAAGCAGTAATCACCTGATCATAAACATACCTCCATGTTGGTTGAGATCAATACAAGATGTGGGTGGCGAATCATCTGAGCGATACCATGCAAAAGCGAATTCATCGAGATAACCACATTAGAGGAGAGTGACAATATGATCATCCGGCGCTGTAGTCGGGGAAGCTTGATTCTCCAGAGAACCCTGAGAGACAGAATGACAAGAATGGCATCGCCAGCGAAATCGGCTACCAGAAATTGAGCATCTGGCCGACCGAACAAAAATCCATCGGTACACTCGCCTGTGACTTCGAGAATTGATAAGCTGTAGGGAATTACACATGGCGCGGGCTCAGGTGAGGTTTTTGAGCTGTCACACCACCACGTCTTTAAACTGACTAATAGCACGAAGACAACAATAAAGAGGGCTCCAATGGCACGCATAAATCTGTGGAAGGAAGTGGAAGGCGATGTGACTCGGAGTATCGAATAAAGCAGACTCATTCGAACGGACCTAGGAATTGTGAAACTAAAATGCAATATAGTAAGGAAACGTGAAATACATACCACACAGCGGTCGTAAATGCATACGAAGAGGTTCGACGAGCAATATAATTTATCTTCGAATTTCCTAGAGATAGAGGAGTCGTTGCATCTCCAGGTGAAAAGAAATCAAGCACGACTGACGAGCCTCGTTGATCAAGGTTATCAAAGCAGCGCTAATGTATGCTATTGCGGCAACTGTTGCAACTGCTGCCCATGCGTCTTCCCACCAAAATCTTCGTATTCTCAATCGAAACACCAAACGAAAGAGAGAGATCAAAGTGCACACAACCTCGATAACACTGGTTGCAACTAGAACTATTATACTACCTCAATAATAGAATCGGAGGAATTGTTGAAAACTCACTTGTAATTTGTGTAGTATCGACTGCCATGGACAGAATATGGTCAGCAGTGAGCGCTTGAGCACTGGGCATTGCGCCGCCTGGGCCTAGTTAAATGTAATCAGAATGCATCTAGCATCATGCTCGCAGGGTCGACGGTCTTGAAGAGAACGTAAAGGCAGAATAAATGATCCCGGCTCCCACGTTACTATAATGGAGGAGGGTTTAAATTTGAACGGCTGGTCACCAGACTGCTTCAAACTTGTCGACAGCAATTATTGATGTTGAAAGGTTGATCTGTCGACCTTCGTTCCAGGTCGTCAAATAGATATAGAACTCGTTGACTGTCACTGTCTATTATTGCAGGTCGAATTCGAGCATTCTGTCTTGGGGTTGGGAAGTAGGCCGTACCGATAACAATATTAATAAATTGAATGTGACGCGTTACGTAATTAATTGCATAATAGGTGCAATTAGCTTGATGTACCCCTTCCTATCGTGATACAAATGGATCTGCTTTGACGTTTCAGCTATTTCCGATGACTTATGGATGTTGTTAGCCCTTCTCAATCGAATCGTCGATCCTGGGTCCGTTTTTGACAGCCACAGCCAGTGACTCAGAGCAAAGTGGGTCTATACCCTGTCTTCGCCCCTATATATCATAGATGAGTTATTAGCCCTTCTCAATCAGGTCCTTGATCTTGTAAAAATTTGGACGCAAGCCATGTCTTGAGAGCCTACATCGAAACACCATCGACATCGTTCTCCATCCGCTGCCATATGGTGATACTGATTTTGGGAAGAGCGCCAGTCTGTCACCCAGGGAATTCCAAGATACTCTGTTGTTGCATACTCGTTCTTTGACAGGAACAATTCCGCCTCAGCGAGTTATCCTATCCTCGTCATCCGCACAATCGCCTATCAATTCACCATCCACAAACGAGTACTCGATTTACTTTCCTTGAAGCTATACCAACATCACAAGATACCCACCGAACCCGTTGTCCAGTTTTTAAAGCATCTTCACGAGCTTTTGGTTGCATACCAACATAAATTTAGTTCCCCTTCTTCATTCTGGATGTCCTCGATGAATGAGGAGATGCCATGACACGTAGGGTATATGGCGACGAAATTCATCTCGCTTCCTTTCCCACTCAGATTTGTGATCACCAGTCCTCGCGATTCGCGAATCGGATATCGAAACACCATTCGTGACATCTCCAAACATCCATCGAGTTCAACTTCCACCGTCCCCGGAGAATGTGCTCAAACTCGTATACCATGGCACGCATAGGGTCCGTGACACCTGCCCCTCGAGTGGGCTGCCAGACATGACCAGACGTTCAACCATGCTTTTTTCACGTGGCATGCGATCGCGAGCGCGCCGTATCCAGGTCTTATGCCAATACAGTGCGGATTTAGGATACTGAGACGGGTTCCGTCGTAGCTGGGCCCTTCGACGGACACACTGGTCCGATCACATCAATTGAGTTTTCACCTTGATGGAAAAGGTGTCGTCTCCGGGTCTCGGGACAATACAGTACGAATTTGGGATTCCGTGTGAGAATCTGTCGTAGCTGGGCTCTTCAAGGAACATACATCAGGGGTCACATCAATTAGGTTTTCACCCGATGGAAAACGCGCTGTCTCCGGATGTTGTGACGAAACAATGCGGATTTGGGATACCAAGACAGGCTCTGTTGTGGCTGGGCCCTCTAAGACTCACACTTCTTTGGCCATATCAGTCGGATTTTCACCTGATGGAAAGCTCGTCATCTCCGGATCTGAAGACAGTACAGTATGAATTTGGGATGCCAAGACAGGATCTGTCGTATCTGGGCCCTTCGACGGACACGATGGAAAGCGCGTCGTCTCTGGGTCTCAAGACAAAACAGTGCGAATGTGGGATGCCGAGACAGACTCTGTTGTGGGTGGGCCCTTCGAGGGCCACCTTTCTTGAGTCACATCAGTCGAGATTTCACTTGATGCAAAACCCGTGTCTCCACAATACAGTGCGGATTTCGGATGCCGAGACAAGTTCCGCCGTAGCTGGGGGCCGCTGGGGCCTTCAACAGACACGCTGATCCCGTTAACTCGGCTGAGCTTTCACTTGATGGAAAGCACATTGTCTCTGGGTCTTAGGACCGAACGGTGCGACTTTGAGACGCCGAGGCATATCGTTTTCATTGTTGGGATGATGTGGTCATGTATGAATGGTTCCGTCGTCGAGGGTGGTTGAGTGGCACGCGCATGCGATGATAACATTCGTCATTCTTCGTCGAAACATGATCGTGGGGTGAGGGACGACTGTACAACGATGTTTGTCGTTTGTCGTTGTTTTATGTGATACAGTGCCAGTGGGGACAAATCATACATTTACGCGTTGGTTGTTGCCATTTGTGCACATGGCGAGGTCGGTCCGACCGTCGACAAGATGACGTCGTGGTCCGACGATGCTTATGATGGGTGGAGTACTAGCGGGCAATATGGGACAGTGCAACCGGAGCAATTAGATTCTGATGCGGCGATATGGTCGGTGGACTGGGTGGGGGACCTTGATTTATCTGGTTAAATGTAACGGCCGTGATCTGCAAGGTTGGTAGTTTGAGAAAACGTATCATCCGAGCCACTGAACCATATTTCAAGGCAATGTGTTCAAACCAATTGGAAAAAAAAACCAGTGCTGTATTATACAGTCGTGCGTGCCTAATGCATTGTTGCGTTCCTTAGCTTGAGCTTGAAGCTTGAACGTTTGAACTATGCAAGCGTACGTGGCCGACCTATTTTCCTAATTAGAAGCACCGTTTATAGCTTGTTGGCACTGGATGTTTGGTGCGGGTGAAGTATCCATGTCACTACGGGGTATTATACATACACTGGCAGTACTATATTCCTTTGACACAATGCGATGAAATGTATTTAACAAGATTCAATGAGGGCGAGAAAGAATGTACCATAATGAATGTGGGCGCGGTAG
This sequence comes from Aureoboletus auriporus, assembly GCA_038089615.1. NCBI lineage: Eukaryota > Fungi > Basidiomycota > Agaricomycetes > Boletales > Boletaceae > Aureoboletus > Aureoboletus auriporus. The sequence continues at coordinate 123,500 of JBBPLF010000007.1, forward strand.
AAAATCTCCGCAGGATTACGAAGCCCTTCTGCCAAAGAGGGGTTGAGAAGCCGCTCTAAACTGTCTGGTCACTGGTGACCGGGGTAGTTGTTGTTGTAACAGTGTCCAAGTCCAAGTCCACCGTAGTAAGGGAGCGTGTGGTTCTTCTGGTCACCGGTGTGGTAAAATCATCATCCGAGGAACTCGAACTCTCCGACTCCGATGATCTCGCGAACTTGAATACCCGGTACACGTAGGTAACGACAACGAGCAAGTTGCATATGATCAAGCATAAGATGAACTGCAAAAAATTCAAATGAGATTGATTAGCAGTGACAACCTGATCATAGACCCTTTGACATACCTCTATGTTGGTAGAGATCATTTTGAGATTACCGTTGTCAATTATCTGAGCGATAGCATGCAACAGCGAACTCATCGAGATGACTATATTGGACGAGAATGACCATATGATCATCCTACGCTGTCGTCGGGGAAGCTTGATCTTCCAGAGAAGGCCAAGTGATAGGATGACAAGGATCGCGTCGCCAACGAAATCAACTGCGAGAAATTGAGCATCTGGCTGAAAGAAAAATGCACCGGTGGACTCGCCTATGACTTCAAGAATTGCTATGCATCGTGGAACGGAACATTCATGAGGCTCAGGCAGAGAGTGTGAGCTGTCACACCACCATGTCTTCAAAGCAATCAATAATGCACAGACTGCAATGAAGAGGGCTCCAACGGCACGCATAAAGTTGCGGAGCCGACTAGACGGCGATGTGACTCGGAGTATTGAATAAAGCAGACTCATTCGAACGAACCTTGCGATTGTGAAACTAAGATGCAATATAGTAAAAAATGCGAAAACCTACCACACAGTGGTCGTAAATGTATATGAAGAGGTTCGACGAGCAATATAACCCACATTGGAATTTTCTAGAGATGGAGAAATTAATGCATTTCCAGGTGAACAGAAACTGAGCACGACTGACGAGCCACCTCACCAACTGAGGGTATCAAATCAGCGCTGATGTATGCTATTGCGGAAACCATCGCTGCTGCTGCCCATGCGTCTTCCCACCAAAGTCTTCGTATCCTCAATCGATACGCCAAACGAAAGAGAGTGACTATGGTGAACAACGACTCAATAACACCGGTTACAACTAGAACTATTGCACTGATTAATCCCTCGACACTAGAGTCAGAGGAGCTGTTTGAAAAACTCACTTGCACTGGCACTTCCAGTAGTATCGACCGCCATGGACAAAACATGTCGAGGATTGATCCGCGGCACCTGGTTAAATGTGATTAGAATGCATCTGCATCATGCATCCAGGGTCAGCGGTCCGAGAGAAACCATACGCCAAGTAGTAGTATGTAAGTTAAAGTAGTTACATAAAAGTCTGCCTGTGGCAAGCTTCAAGTTGAGTCCAGGATGAACTAAAGTGTTCGGTCGAAGTACAGCCTCCAGCCTGGTATACCAACTTCGGTTAGTTAAATATGGATCTTACGCAATCCGCCGCACTAGCAAATCAAAACTAAAGTTCCGGATGCGCGCTTTGATTCAGAGAAAGACCTACGGTAAAGTCTGGCCCATTGACACCTCAGGCCTTCAGGCGTCTGGCTCCGAGTCGATTCGGATACCGGTTGAGCCTGTCTGTACAAAAGTCACTTACTTACAAGTATAATATATTGGATGTCGATGAACCCTCGTGCTGCGCGCAGACCTTGCACCCTTTCAAACCTTGCCCTGAAATTTGAATGGAGTTTCATGACAACTTTAAGGATTGTATTCTACTAACGTCACGGCAAATTGAAGTGCTGTGTTCCTTGCGGCAGAGTATGTGATGTATTGGTACTAGCTCTGAGAGCATGCTTCAAAAAATTTTGCAGAGTATTCAAATACTTCACCATTGAACGTAAATTTATATTGAACAAAAAAATGATCGATACGTTAACTAGTGGTCGTTATATTATGCCGCTTTGAAAGTGATTTTCTGCCCCACTCACTGGCCGCCGCATCTGAGTCAGACCTGACTCGAATGCGAAAGATCGTATCTGGAGGAAACAAACCAACATGTCGTGCAGCCGCTCCAACTAATGTGTCCGTATTAACTCATCCAGGTGAATTTCATCGCAAGGTACCAGCCTAGTACAATATATCAATATATGGTAGATCGGTAGCTTTGGTTTTAATTGGGACCACGTTTGTACAGCTTCCTGCCGCAGTACTACTAGTCCCGCTAAGGTCCGTACCCATCGTCGTCGGTGGAGTGCTAGTGTCGTGGTGGGTGCTCATCAGCGCTAATGTACAGTGTTCGTCAGTCTACACTATCTATCGCTTTCTCGCTCGACGGTTGCTTTGGCCACCAATCAGGCCACCAAGGTTTCACATTCCAACCAGCGGCGTCAGGTTCGCCTGTAATCAAGGTTGTGTCTGGACGCAGGTGTTCCAAACGGAGTAAGGCGAGACCAATTGCAGTGTCAGGGTTCACGGAGATCGAAGAGAGGAGTGTGGATGTTCCGCGAAGACGAGGTGCTCGGGGGGTTGATATGTCGGACTCAGTGGCGGGTGATGGATTTACCAAAGGTTTAATGGGAAGGTGTAATGATGGACCCACTCTTGCTGACGTCGTGGATAGAACGACAGGGAGAATTCGCTTGCGTATTACGCCGGTGTGATACGTCCGCACTGTAAGTTCTTGTCCTACATAACACCCCTTGCGGAAGTCGACTGCAACAAGCGGCTTATTGTGAGTCTATCATGAGACATGGGAAATATCACACACGTCCGCCCATGACATCGAGGTTGGACTCGATGGGAAACGCGTGCAGAGGCTGAATGTCAACATTACCTTCTGGCACGCCATGCATTATCCTGTGTGAGAGGTATGCATCCCCTGGCAATACATCATGCGTCAAAGCTTCCTGGGCTGTACAGCAGTGCTGGTTAAAGCAAAAGAAAATAAATGCCAAGGTTACGGACGTTTATCTCCCTTGGGGACAAGCACTCGCCGTCCCATACCAGGTGCACGGCGGTCGAGAATGACGCCATGGTCAGTACCCCATGGCCAGGGGTCGGAGTCGCGCCAGACGGGCTCAACGGCGCCGCTTGCTGCCCAATGCCAGGAATTCTGTTGGACCTCAGGGCGTTCTCCCCATGCAGCCCATACGGTCCATTCTTCTGTCACGTCGCGGATACGTACCTTGGAACGAAGGACGAACCGTTTGAGCAAGGAGGGGAATGACGGGAATTCAGACGGGGATGAGTCATAGTCGATGAGATAGGTAGGTGAGGGGGAGGTGGGGGAGGTAAAGAGGAAGACGTCGCGGAGGACGCGGCCCTATTGACAAAGCTCAGTATTAGAGTACGCCCCTTCGGTGTAGTTATAATCACCTGGGCGTGCAGGAACGCACTGTAGCACGGACGGCCTTGGATATTGTTTGCAAGCAAGCCATTGAGGAATGGGGTCGCGTCGCTGCCGGAGACGGCGAGCAGGGCGCGGTGGGGGATGGGAGCTAAGCTGGGCGTTGAGCGCAGCAATGTGCGCAACGGAGGCATGACAGTGGTCATCCAAACTAGTCAGAACACTTTTTCTCAGCGCCAACATGTCTTCCTCATGTTCTACGTTACTCGGCGCGTTGAAGGCATGTCTACTCGAGTCGGACTGTGTTCAAAAACATGGGCGATTGCCATCAGAGTGTCTCAAGCATCACACGGACGAGCTTCCCGAGGCTTGCAAAAACTTGAGAAAAGCTACGTATGAATGCAAGCGAAACATGGTACGTTGGGCCTGTCAAAAACAGCGACGAACTGAACAGAAAGTACTAGCTGGATATGCGAAAAAGATTCCGGGGTAATACGGCAGGCATGGATGTGGAAAAGGGAGGAAATACTCATCAAAGTTAATGTGCTGACTGAGGACTTAGCAAGCACTTCGGACACATGACCGAGGCAGTCGATTTATAAATTCTGTCCTGTGAATGAATCCGTCCCCATGTCGAAACCACTCTTGCTCTACACCGCTCCCACTCCCAACGGACACAAGGTGTCCATCCTGCTCGAAGAGCTCAAGGCTGTCTATGGTGATGCCGTAGATTACGAGTAAGGCTGTCCATCTGAACCATGTAGCACTTGATCGAACTCCTTCAGTGTTGAGAGGATCGAGCTCTCGACGAATCGTCAGAAGGAATCATGGTTCATCGCTCACAACCCCAACGGTCGCATTCCCGTCCTCGTCGACCGCGATCACAAGCCAGAGCCTTTCGACATATTTGAAAGTGCTGCTATTCTCCTCTATCTCGTCCGCAAGTACGACACCAAGGGCATATTCTCCTTCCCTACCGGAAGTGATGATGAAAGCGTCATGCTCCAGTGGATTTTCTTTGCCGTAGGTAGCTTTATATACATCCTTTTATGTGCTCACTACGCTCGTCTTGCAGCACGGCGGTGTTGGTCCGATGCAAGGCCAGGGTATATGCACCGTTTGCCTCATGTTTGGGCATGACGCTTACTCGTCTTTTTTGTCAGCAAACCACTTTCGGCACTACGCCCCCGAGGATATCCCCTATGGCAAGAAACGTGCGTGGTAAAGCTGTCTTTACTACGGTCCTTGTTGACCGTCTTCCAGGTTATACGGACGAGACCAGGCGTCTGTACAACGTACTCAACATCCGTCTTGAGGGTCGCGAATACCTTGCTGGCCCAGGAAAGGGCAAGTTGAGCATTGCAGACATCAATGTTCTACCCTGGTATATTTTGCGTGCGACGTTCAGCGTTCATGATTTCACGCATCATTCTCAGGGTCCGCGTCCATCAATACGCTGGAATAGATTCTCTTGATACCTTTCCCAACACAAAGGCAAGCATTCCAATAAATCATAAACTAGAGGGAATAATTCTTAAGGAATTTAGGCTTGGGTGGAGCGCCTCGTTGCTAGGCCCGGGGTATTGACTGGACTCCAAGTACCTTGACGTGAAGCTGGGTCAGACTAAGCAACCACCGTGTAATTGTAAGACAAGTCACTTGTATGGATGAAATAGTTTTTTTGTTGTCGTTTCTCGGATTGATCAATCGTAGCCCAGTCAAAGGGACGATGCTGGGTATGACCCATCGCAACCAGCAGATGTCAAGCATCGTGCTACTCTGCGCACTTCGTCCCTGAGTTTGTACATGAGTCACCTCTCGTCAATGTTGATTATGTCTCTATAGTCAACTTGAAGAGTAAATAGGCGATTCAGTGGAATTCGATTAGTTATGAGTATTTGATAGTGAGTCTGCTTTAACTCGGATAAATTGAGAAGTCACTCAAGTTCACGGTTCTTAAATCTGGTGCCCTACAAGTGGGTCAATAGACGAAACCGCTGTTACCAAATATCTCAAGATTAGCTTGGAATGTACTAGCATGTGCTATGAGTATATATATATATGAACTCTGCTCCAGAGTCAAGTGGGAAAGCACACATACTTGTTACGGTTGGATTACTTTTGTAGATCACATCCATGTTCCTATATGTATCACCACAACGGGACAACAACGGGTTAAAAAAAGAGTGGGATGAAATTTACCGTAAAGAACGCAGCCGCGGTAGAAGATCTCCGCTGGATAGTGAGGTTTCTCAGTGGGAGCGGTGCTATACGAGGTTGGAAAGTTACTTCCTAAGCTGCCTGGTCACTGATGACCGGAGTAGTAGTTGTTCTAATAGCCGACAAGTCCACCGTAGTAAGAGAACGTGTGGTTCTTCCAGACACTGGTGTAGTAAAATCATCATCTTCAGAGGAACTCGAACTCTCCGACTCTGACGAATTCGCGAACACCCGGTAAATGTAGGTGACGACAACGAGCAAATTGCATATGATCAAGCACGAGACCAACTGCCAGAAATTCGCGTGAGATTGATAAGCAGTGACCTCCTGACCATAAACATACCTCCAGGTTAGTTGAGATCAATACAAGGTGTGGGCCGTGATTTATCTGAGCGATAGCATGCAACAGCGAGCCCATTGACATGATCACATTGGCTGAGAATGACCACATGATCATCCTGCGCTGTCGTCGGGGAAGCTTGATCTTCCAGAGAAGTCTGAGTGATAGGACGATAAGGATCGCATCGCCAGCTAAATCAACTGCCAGAAATTGAGCATCTAGCCAAAAAAAAAAAGAGCGAAAATGCATTGGTATGCCCTACTCGCCTGCGACTTCAAGAATGGATATGCACTGACAGCGTGGAACGTTACATTCCTGGGGCCCAGGTGCAGAAATTCTGTTGTAACACCACCATGTCTTCAAACTAACCAATAACGCCCAAACAACAACGAAGGAGGCTCCAGTGGCACGCATACAGTTGCGGAGCCAAGTAGAAGGCGATGTAACTCGGAGTATCGAATAAAGTAGACTCATTCGAACGGACCTAGCGATTGTGAAAACTAAAATGCAATACAATAACGAAATACGAAAAACCTACCACACTGCGGTTGTAAATGCATATGAAGAGGCACGATGAGCGATATAAGAATTTTCTAGAGATGAAGAAATTATTGCAACTCCAGGTGAACAAAAATCAAGCACGACTGACGAGTGGTCGTCATCAAATCAGAGGTGATATATGCTAATGCAGCAAGCATCGCTACTGCCGCCCATGCATCTTCCCACCAAAGTCTTTGTATCCTCAACCGGAACACCAAACGGAAGACAGTGACTATAGTGAACAAAATCTCAACAACGCTGCCAGTGATTGCAACTAGAACAATTCAAGTTGCACTATCTCAGTACCACTAGGAATCAGAGCTTGAACTGCTGAAAACTCACTTGCAATTTCTGTAGTATCGACTGCCATGGGCAAGCATAGTGAGCATGGATCTATGACACCTGGTTATATAGCCACAGAATCAATTATGCATCCGCGCGTCCAGATCAGCGGTGCGAGAGAAAAAAAAATATTTTTCGTCATACTACTAGTAGTAACTTTGGGTGTCAGTCGAACCTTTCAAATGAACAGTCACTTACATAAGTACTTGGCAAAACACCTACCGAAGTAACTGAACTAAAATTCTCGGGTAAACAAGTTTGAAGTTACGTTCACAGCCTGATGTCGAGGGGCGCATCAATAGTGGTTCGGAGTATATCTTGAAAAGCCTCCTCCAGATAGTGGCTGATATTTGACTTATATTGAACTCGTCTTTATATATCTTGGAAGTTGGTGGACGCATGCGTGGAACTTGCAATCACTGGCAAACCTTGCCCTGGATGCCCTTGAATCAGGATCAGGTGTTCTGTTTTACAAGTTGGCCGCCCGCTGGGATCGGTCCCTTTTGATCACCGGACTTCCACGAGCCCGTATGTATATATCACAGGGCGCCCTGTTCCTTGCGGCCTGCGGCGCTTGCCCGAATCTGTATTCAATGATAAACCATAGCCTCCTAGATTGATACTTACATATATGATACGGTTGTTACGCGCCGTTCAAAAAATTTTTGGAGGGTACTTAGTACTTACCAGGACAAACTCAATGTTGATGCACCGAGCGAGTAGTTACACTTTGCTTTGCTTGTGTGGTGTACTAGCCAGCATCCTAGACTTTTACTACGAGATGATGTTCGGATGTGAAGCATGTGATGTGTGATGTGATGTAGCACGCGTGACTGTCACTGGCCGTGATAAGATTGCAAGGTCACACTGGCACTTGAACTTCAAATGAAAGTGTCGACTGCGTACATTTCCGCATCTACCAATCGCTTCAGCCATGCGGCCCATCTGTCACCGAACTCTACCCTTGTGGCGTTTGGAACAGGTCGTCTCGTAGCGTTGTGGAACATCAATGCGAGTCAGCTGATTTTTTTCTCCTGTCCTTCAACTGATGCTCTCTAGCACCAATGTGACGATGGCGTCTACGAAACTCTGGCTGGTCACGATGGTTTGGTGACCTGCGTGCGATTTCTACGCGACGATTTGCTCGTGAGTGCAGACGACAAAGGGCACGTTCGGTTCTGGCAACAGTTTGAAAAAGTATGATGACCCTCCGCCGTCCCCATAGTCTCTGATGCTACGATCGACCTCAGTGGAAGGATACCTTTACCGTACATGCGCATTCCCAACCGATTTCCGCTCTTACTGTGTCCGAAAGGCTTCTAGTGACAGGTAGTTCCGATTCGTCAGTCAAGATATGGAATATTATTGATGATCCAGAAATCCGTAAGCACATGCTCCCTATCTGGGTAGTCGAAGGTCCTGACTGGACTGGCTCATAGCCAAGGTTGAGATGGTTCAGGTCATCTCCCTTCAGAGAAAGTACGCACTGTCGCTAGCCATAGCAACACTTCCTCGTTCTCAAGGTTTGTTCTGGTCTGAGATGTTTTTTATCGAACTCAGCTCTGTTTGATAGCTGCTATCCTCGTCATCGCGGGAACCGACAGAAACGTACATATCTGGACACGTTCTGAGAGCATTGTACGTCCTGATTTTCGCCGTTGATTAAATTCTGATTATTAATAAGACCATCTGCGTCGTTATAGTTTGTCCGTTCCGTTTCCCTTCCTGGCCATGAAGACTGGGTGCGAGCCCTGGCATTCTGTACACAAACACCATCCACAGGGAAATCTTCCGACGATTCGCTCATTCTTGCTTCGGGCTCTCAAGATGGAACGATCAGATTGTGGAACATTGGTGCTCTAGGCATCGCAAAAGATCAGGGCGACGGGAACGAAACCAGCAATGCACTTGGCGATGATCTACTAGATGCCTTTGAAGCTTCGCTTGCGGACCCTACAGAGGGCGAAGGAGGTGGAAGACAGATTTCGCTCAAACGTCATGTTTTGACAGTAAAATCCAAGGATCATGGGTATGTTTTCCTCGATTCGCTCATGATTATGTGACCGAGCGTTGAAAAGAACTCAACAATTTGCCATAACATTTGATGCGTTGCTCATCGGACATGAAGCAGGCGTAACGTCGCTGACATGGGCGCCATTCACCCCAGCAAGCACTTCGCCACTTCAAACGCTTTTGTCAAGTTCAACAGACTCTTCTCTGATTCTGTGGTCTCCGAGTCAAATATTGCACTCAGAGTCCTCTAGTGATGTAACATCTGGTTCAGTATGGATCAATCGACAGCGGTTTGGTGATGTGGGAGGTCAACGCCTTGGAGGATTTGTTGGCGGGCTTTGGGCGAGAACCACCCGGGGCGATGAAGTTATGGGCTGGGGATGGAATGGAGGGTGGAGACGCTGGCGATCTACGCAAGAAACTGAAGGCGCCCTGGATACCATGCAATGGAAAGAAATCGGTGCTATCAGTGGACACAGCGGGCCAGTGAAGGACCTTGATTGGAGTCCTGCTGGAGAATACGTCATCTCTGTCGGGTGAGTTGGGTTGAACTAACTATTCTGTGTGCCAGACTAACTGGGTCAGGTTGGACCAGACGACCCGTGTCCACGGTGCTGTGCCGTCGTCTTCCGCTACCTCACGTCCAACGGGAGTGTGGCATGAATTGGCGCGCCCTCAGGTACATGGATATGATCTTGTAGGTGCAACTTGGCTGGGTCCATGGTCATTCGCAAGTGTCGCAGACGAAAAAGTTGCCCGTATTTTCGAAGCTCCTCAGGGGTTTGTAGAGACCATCAAGAAGCTAGGTGTTCGTGGTGCGGTAGAAAGTACTGTAAGGGCGGCACAAACTTTAGGCTGTAAGCATACTGATGACGTCCATTAGGGAGAACGGCCGATTGCAGCCCATGTGCCTCCACTGGGGTTGTCCAATAAGGCTGTTAGCGAAGGTCTGACTCTTCACATAATGCCCTTACTCGCCCATTGAACTCTCGGCAGCATCGGCTCAATTAGACTCGTCGCGACCAGACAGGCGACCTTTTGAGGGTGAACTCGCGGCTACAACGCTCTGGCCGGAAGTCGAAAAGGTCTTTGGGCACGGTTACGAGGTGACAATGCATATCTCTCTTTGAATACGGGGTACTGAATGTTTCCGATCAGTCCATAACGATCGCGTCATCCAGCGCTCGTGACTTACTCGTGACCGCATGCAGGGCCACCTCTGCCCAACACGCGGTGGTGCGTGTGTATTCGACATCTACATACCGACCGTTTGGTTCCCCGTTGGAAGGACACTCACTCACGGTCACGCGTATCGCATTCAGCCCGGACGATCGTTTTATCGTGACTGTCAGTCGAGATCGCACGTGGCGTTCCTTTGAAAAGCGATCCGACGGTATGTGACCCATCCAAGTGACCCGGTGATCGGGTGACATACCTCCATAGGCTACTTCCCGATCGCTGCGGACAAATCCCACGCGCGCATCATTTGGGACTGTGCGTGGAGTCGCGAAGGAGACGTGTTCGCCACTGCGTCACGAGATAAGACGGTACGTGTCTCATGTCTCGAGCGTGTATAACTCATCAAGGTCTTCGTCACTGGCAGGTGCGCATATGGTCTTCGAGCGTCGCTGGTTCAGATCCGTGGCCTACGGTCGCGACGTTAAAATTTCATGACGCTGCGACGGCGGTTGCATTTTGTTCCCTTGACGCTACCAGGTACGGTGGAGTCTCTTGCGTTGGCACCATGATGGACCTTGACGGACACGCAGGCGGCTGCTCGCTGTTGGTCTGGAAACGGGGGAGATTTTCATCTATTGCAACCTGCTCGCTACGCCTGAAAAATGGGAGGTTGCAAGTTCCGTTCCGATCGGGTGCGTATGGGGGTTCTCTGCCTCGTTTTCGTGCCACTTCAACTTTTGCTTGCAGTGTTGCGCACGTTGACCAGATTCATCGATTGGCATGGCAATCCACTGATTCATCTACCGAAAAATATCTTGCGTCGTGCAGTGAGGACGGGACGCTCAAGATTTTGGTGATCAATGTTGATGTATAAAGTATGTATCCGCGGGAAGAGCGAAATTTCATGTAAGACAATATAAGCAAGGAAACACAATCATGGGTGAAAGAGAGAGAAACGGCTGCTATACAGTGGGGGTAAGGAAGGTGTCAAGCGATAGTCAAGTTAGTATACGGAAACAGTTCCGGGTGTCCGGATATACGGGTATAGAAACGGATCAGCGATTGCCTGTATGTGTTGATATAGTAGCCGATAGCATGAATAAGAAAACCAGGGCCTGTAACTTTCGCAAAGCAGGCCCATGCACGTAAGGATACAGGAACAAGGTCCATCAAACTTAAACAACATCCCGAAGGCTCATTGGAACTTCAGGCTGCCAACATGTGTCAATGGAGGTGAAACAAGGAGGCAGGGAAAACGCGTACGCATTTTATCCTACGGGAGTGCCCGATGAGTTCAGGGTCTTTACGAAGGAGCAGGAACCCTTACTTGTAGAAACATTCAATGGAGCGCAGCATTTCAACATCTCCGCCCGTCGCGGTCACAAAATTTATGATGACACCGGCACGTGCGTAGCTTGACGCGATGGCGGGAGCAACACTATGGGCACGGATATGAACAAAAGAGCGTTGAAAATGGGGCAGTGCCTACCGATGAGCATATTCTTCCACCGCCTTGGGTAAATCTGCGACGTCGTTAGCATAAGGAAGAAATCAGCATAAAGATGAATATACCATAGTTGATGATAAGAGGAACGTGTGTTATCTCTGGAATCTTGACTTGAACGTCATACACGACCAACACCTTAGTCAATGGTTGCCTCATCATAACCGAAGCAGTGCTTCTGAATTTGTTCAGTGCTGCCAATTTGGTCCCAGCATTCATTTCGCCATGCTAAAATAGAATAAAATGGATCAGCTGGATGGTGCCGTTGGACTGAACTGACAGACTTACGAGTGGAACTGCTTCCAATCCGCGACTTCCCAGTTTATACACGACAGCATCCAAGGCGTTCATCCCGCCGACATGCACGATCGCCTGGCCCACGTCAATGTCATCAAAGAGGTCGGCCAACGCATCCAACTTCCACTCTCGAGCCTGTGCAGTTTCCACGCTCGAAGCTCCCCTACCCGATCCAATGATTCCATGGCCGCCGCCTGATGCACCGGCACTCGTGGAATCCGCACGACCCCCAGCCGTGAACGCGAGATACAAGTAAAACTGACGCAGACCCCGGGAACCTTGAGTCGTCTCGGTGCTCGTGACGTTTCCATCCCGGCGTACCAAGACTCTGACGGGTTCCCTGAGCTGGATAGCGGTCGCCAGGTTCAGGACGTCCTGAGGGACCGTGTTCGAAAAGAGGGCAGTTTGACGCTCAATTGTCTGGTTGTCGTTGGGAGGTGATGGAGGAATGGCAGAATATCTCCGTGCAGAGTTTACCATGCCTGCCAGTGGGTTGTTGGCATCGAAGGGGGTGAACGGCGAGCCATTAGAACTCGGCGTTGGAGTGATTGAACCCGTGGGACGAGACCTAGGGGGAGGGAGTAGCTTGACAATGTTGAAGACGAACTCGTGCAAATTTCGAGCAATCAACTGGTCGACTTCATCGAGCACCAAGAAGCGGACTTCTGAACCGGCGAGACCTCCTGGGGACGTAAACAATGCATGCAACTTCTGTGGCGTGCCGCAGATGATGTGTGGCATGTTCTGTTGGAGAAGGCGCAACTCTTGTGTGAGGTCGTTTGCGTTTGTTGACGTGCCGACACCTAATGCCGATCGGATACCAATTGGCCCTCCCAAATCTCGAATCATGCGTTGAGCTTGTGTTGCTTGATCTACCGTGGTGGATATCATGACAGCAAGGGGACCCCTGTTGGGAGGTCTACCGATCGTGTTGACCACAGCGACCTGAATAGCAGGTATAACATATGCAGCAATGCGCTCTTGGGTCGGAGGAGCTTGAGCGATGATGTCGGAACCACGGAGAAGGAAAGGAAGGGCGCGTTGCTGAATCTTATTTGGTGGACCAACGCTAGTGGTGAATTGCATCAGCCCTGATAGCCGATTGTGAGAAAAATCAAGTCACCCGAATTTGCTCAGGGAGCGAAGCAAGTCAGGTGCAAGGTTCAACTGCTCCCATTTAGATACCATGGGGCCACTGTCGCGAGAACCGCCCGACCAGTCACTGCCTTGGCCATCGATGATCTGACGGTTACTAGGTTAGAATTTAATGTCATGTTGGAGATAACACGCTCACACCAACGGATTCCCTGCGCATTAATCCCCCAGTGACGGATCGGCGCTTGTCACGCGCGGGATCATTACGGGAGAGGGGAGGGACATTGTCCACTCTCAAAGGCAAATCGAGGTTTCCAGCAGACCATGTACGGGTCGGGGGGTTCGGGGCACGAGGAGGAGGCCTCAATTCAGGTCGATTAGGTAGCCCGTGGCCCAGCAGGGCGGGATTAGGAGTGATATTAGACCCGAATGACTGATTCGGAGGAACATCTGGCGTATGAGGAGTATGTCGACCGAGAGGAGTGGTACCCTGAATGTGCTGTTGTGTTTGCAACGCGAGAAGCTGACCGACGGAGGTGGTCAGGGTATTTAAGCGCTGTGATATCTGGGATATATCGTCGGGTGGTGGGGATTGGTTTGGGGCGATACCCGCACTAAAGGATGCCCTTGGCACGGCCAAGGAAGCCGCGGACTGGCCACTGGCGGGTGCAAAGGGATCCTTGAACTCTGGTTGTGAAGTGTTGACTTGTGGGGCGTTGTGAAACGAGCGTTCGACGAGGAAATCGACTTTGCGGTGGACATCACGGAGTTCACGTTGAACTTCTTGAGCGGTAAACTCGCATCGAAGAAGACGGTCTATGATATCTTGGATGAGAGGGGAAGTTTTGAGCTGGGCATCGAGATTCTGCGAGAATTCTTGGGCAGAGGTAAACTGACTGCCGGAATCTAGAGACGAAACGGGCGAAGAGGACACAAAGTGACCGTTGAAGGAGGAACGAGAGGGATTGTTCATCATGTTCACAGGAGGGGTATTGATATGGCCCCTTGACTGGAGGAAGGGTGCTGAGAAAAACGGGGAATCTACAGGGCCATCGTCTGTGGTGATGGAGAAGTCGTCTGCTTCTGGGAGGGCCTCCAAGACGGGACGGGGAAGTGAGAACGGTCTGTCGGGGTCTGATGGGGCATCGGGGGGATGCAAGGGCGGGTCGGGGTCCTGGGGAGGAGCGGGGGAGGAGCGAAAGGAGGGACGTTCGACGGGGGACGTGGAAAGAGAGGAGCGATCGAGTTCTCGTGGAAAGCGGGTGTCCTCACGAATACTGCCAGGGAAGAAAGGGGTCGACGCAGGATTCAGGGCTGCGGTTTTGGCCATTGTGTCTCACTGGTCGGACCGAGGATGACGACGAGGACGAGGACGAGCGGGATCTTACCTGGCCGTCGACGAGTTCCATGCACAACCGTTGTGCAGATGGATGTCGTCCAACAACAACGTTTACCCGACCCGACTCGCAACTTTGTGCGAAATGTGGCGCTTATTCTCATTCGTATCGTATCGTACAACTACATGATGGCCTCCAACAGACTGAGACCAAATATACGCTTGCGCAACCTCTGCTCTCTTTCGTATCGGGGATCCAGGAGCACCGTCGGGTCGAGTTTCAGTGATCTGCGACAGTGAATGACATGAGTACGGGGGTTGACGCAGTGCCAAACACCCTACCTGAGTGCACTCTTTTGCGCACGGTGCACGTCGCGCGGTTCCATCCTTGACTGATAATCTTCCAGGCGCTTTTTAATCTTTTCTCGAACCTCGGGCAGATCGGACATGGCTATAGAGACCTGGGCGAAAATGAGGTAGGGATTCAGGCGGTGAAACAGGACCTACGGTGAGATTGCGTCCGCCAAGGGAGCTTTCCATTTTACAGGCTCTTTTCCTTGCCAATTTTGATTCAAAGGTGAGGATGCCATACTGGCGGACCTTCATGTTCTGGTGGTAGCTGGCGGGGGGAGGTTTTACGGTCATGGCGACACCACCACAGCAGTGAATCCTTGCTGATAGTATCTTGCCGCAGCAAGAGAAATGGGCTATCAACGCGCTCTCGTCCACGTCAGGGCCGATCTTGATGAGAGATCATGAGTGCAATCGAGATCGAGAAGAAGAGTGTGGTAACGCACATTTCCCACATACGCGACGCAAGGTTCTGCTAGTTTTCTGGTCCTGTGAACACGTTTGGCTGCTTCTGTGACGGCAACCTTTGCCTTGTCTAGCTTGTGGCCACGACGAGCACGACGTGCTGTCGTGGGCTTGGCACCCGCACCCTGGATGGATGTAGTTTAGTGCCGGTACTGTTTGTGTTGTCGGGATGGCGCACCTCGGCGTTGGGCGGGATGGAAAGGGTTGAACTGCTGGGAACACGAAACTTGGGCATGCAGGCTGAGGCTCACCCGGAGTGGGTTTTTGAACTAGAGATGGACTGGGTGCTTTGAACATGTCATACCAGGAATGGGGATCAATGCGAGTGGAGGAACAATAGACGCCCACGACATTATGCAATTTGCTTTGACATGACCACCACCGCGCGACTGTACCGCAGTGTAGCGAGAGAACTTGCGAGAGCGGCAAGTGTCGTGTCTCACTGCTGTGGACCTGGCCTGACCGTCATTTGCAGAGCATCTCGCCGCGGACGCAACGGAACAAGGACATTGGTGTTGGCTTTCGACGGCTGTTTGAGGAGCGAGCAGTGCCCCCCCGTCAAGACGTGGAAAACATGGTGACGTTTATGCGCTCGCAGAGAGAGTACAAGGTGAGGGCCTTGCTCGCCGTTGGACGTGTCTGACGTGGATGCAGGCGCTGTTGGAACGCTACAACCCGCTCGTTGACCTGACTGGCGAGGAGCGGATCGAGGCGACGGCGCGTAGGGTCGGGTTGAACATGCCCGAGTGTACTAGTACTACTTAGATGTACTTGAAATTGGCGCGCTGCAGAATGTCGACCTCGTTCACGACGCAAGTGCTCAAGTGTGATCCGACGTCGATCCAGTTCGACGTCGACGGTCGTCCGCGTATTTCTTCGCCGCACACGCTCGCCGCTCTCCGCACTGCGTCGCGTCAACTCCATGCGCACCAGCCCGTCGCATTTCCGACGGAGACCGTCTACGGACTCGCCGCACTCGCACTCAACGCCGACGCCGCATCCCGCATTTTCTCCACAAAAGGCCGTCCCGCCGACAATCCGCTCATCGTCCATGTCTCGTCTCAGTCCATGCTCCGCTCTCTCCTCCCCTCCAACTTCCCCATCCCCCCCTCCTATCTCCCCCTCATCGACGCCTTCTGGCCCGGCCCACTCACCCTCCTCTTCCCCTCCGATCCCACAAAAATCCCTCCCATCATCACCGCAAACCACCCCACCGTCGCAGTCAGGATGCCCTCCCATCCCGTCGCCCGCGCTCTCATCGCCCTTGCCGACGCTCCCCTCGCCGCACCAAGCGCCAACTCCTCGGGAAAACCCAGCCCTACCCGTGCCGAGCATGTCTTCCGCGATCTCAACGGCAAGGTCGGTCTCATCCTGGATGGCGGCCCCTGCGACGTCGGCCTCGAGAGCACCGTCCTCGATGGGCTGCACGGCGATGGCAACATTCGCGTCCTCAGACCAGGTGGTGTCACCGTAGAGCAGATAGAACACACCCTCAAGCTTGCTCACTTTCCACTTTCCACGCCCCGAGTGCTCGTACATCGCCGCGACTTTCTCGACCAAGCCATCGAACAGGCTCCTACCACCCCAGGCATGAAATATCGTCACTACGCACCCTCCGTTCCCGTAACCCTGCTCCGTACATCATCCGATCCACCAAGTGACTCCACATCCGTACCCACTTTCTTGGCTTCTCTCAATTGTTCATCACTTAGAAAAGTCGGCTTGTTGGCTCCGTCCGAGTCTGCTCTAGCCAAGACCCTCCTTCAAGATCCAACAATCCAATGGCATCAGTATCCTCTGGGGTCCCTGTCAGACCTCTCGGTCATCGCCCAACGTCTTTTTGATGGATTGTTGACGCTCGAGCGCGAGGGCGTAGATCTCATTCTTATAGAAGAACTCCCCGAGGAAAATGAAGGTCTGGCAATCATGAATCGGGTGAAGAAAGCAGCGGGAAAAACCTGTTGGATCGTCCCAAACCCACTTTAAACGTCCATGTATGTCGCTCTATCGCTTATCAGGCATTCATAGCATTCTATAGTCACAGGTCATTTTACGGAACGCTGACGTCGTTCAGCTTGCATCAGCAACCTATAAACTTTTTCATTAATTCCCGTAGAGCTTATCGGCAATCCTAATTTTCGTCACGCGAGTCGCCATTGAGTCATCGTGAGCACCGCCGTAACCTTTCTGTCATGTCCTTTCTTCTCTCAAAGACCATCTGACGAGCACATCTTGCCTCATGTTTGTATACAAGCGCCTCGTGTCGTTTGCTAGCGCATCACTGTCATTTCTTTCTTCCTCTGGACTCACATCTTGGCTCAGACTTGATAGCTGAATGTTTACTCGCGCTGATCTGGACTCGTTATCGCAACCTTGGGCCACTTTACGATGATACTCAAGGACATGATGGTCCGTAGGACAGGATTTCTGGTACCCGACTCCTGACGCAATACTCCTTTATTCGTCCTCTGGTACGGAACGTAAATGTCAGATCTGCAATCCAATCTACAACGTGCCGCCGCGACCTTCCGGCTTGCTCTGTTCCGGTCACGTGGTCCGCACATTTTACAGCGAGACCATCTACCTATGCTGGCCCCTGTCTGCCTTGTGCGACTCGCCTTTCATCGTATCTTTCAATGTATCCATCGCCGCATACTCTCGCTTCCAGGTGATGGAATGGACACCTATAAAAGAGCCCCCAGCTCGATCCATTCTTCACACCCCGACACATCGTCTGCCTGGACGCTGACGACCTCCTTGATTTTACCTCTCTCTGACTCGTCTTCATTGGTGGGCGACGTATCTTTAGTTCCGTGGATGAGGACTCACATTTACGTCTCCTCTGGACTTCTACCTTTCAGGACGCTGGACGCCAAAAGAAACACCATCTTTATTAACGCACTACATTCAGACACACATCTTTTCGGTCCGGGCGACGCCAGTGCAACTTGCATCGTTTTTCTCGTTACGCTATGCCGCCGACTTCACAGATCGCGTTCACGAATGAGCGCCACTCGCAACAACAACCCAGGCGTACCCCTCGGTCTCCCAACGCATTCATCTTGTTTCGTTCGGATTTTCTCAAGAGGAAAGCGGTACCCCCAGAGATCGAGAGGCGTCAGCAGAACCTGAGTCGCATTGCTGGCCAATGCTGGAACACGCTTTCGGAGGCTGAAAAAGCGACATGGTACAGTAAAGCAGCAGCTATTCGTGAGGAGTACCGCGCTAGATGCCCTCCCCAGTCTACGCCATTCTACAAGGATACTAAGCCTCGATCTTCTTCTGGTCGATCTAGAAGCCGCCAAACACACACGCCCTACTGTACGGGCATGTTTGCTGCTCTCTATGATCCAAATTTCTCCTCTCCCGCATCCCAAGCCAACCTAGTTCCTCCAACTCCCACTTCCGAGTCGCCTTTGTCTACGACCACTTCGGCCTCCCCACCTTCATTGTCGTACCCGTCTCCTGCATCTGCTTCGCGCACGTTTCCGACTTCACAAGGTTCCCCTCCTGTCATTTCCACGAATTCGACACGAAACGAATTTAGCGATTTATTAGAATTGTTGAGCGGCGAAATTCCGCAGGGTGTAGGCATCTTTTCTCTCTCTTTTCAACGCTCTTGAGCTGACATCCACGTTCAGGGACCAAGTGTTGGCCCTTTCCAAGAACCATATCCCACACTGCGGTATGAACACATCTTTGCAATTCGCGCACCTTTTCCTTGTCTCGAACAACTTCAGACACTTCATAGTGACCCTGTTTCTCAAAGTCCGACGTCGCAACTCCCGCCGACTCTATCTCAGACAAACACATCCTCACCTGCGGGACATTTGGGGGATTGTCATGCATTAGCGAACAGTTTTGGTGTCACGGACAATACTGTTCCTTTTAATCAGTCCTTGATTCCCTTGTATCCTTACCATAGCTAGTGATGACCCGAACACTTCATGGTTACTTGTAAAGTCCACTCAACTTGTAATCCACACACTCATGATGTTCACGTGACAAAGTATGAATCGAAGTTTCAAATTGATCGGACCTGGGACTCAGTACTGAGTACTCATCGTCGATGACCAGACAAGAATATGTCGAATTGACCACCGACGACCTCCTCAAGTTGCAAGAGGGACCTCCCTCGAAGAGGGCTCGCGTTTCTTCTTTCACTGATTCTCACCTTGATGACGATTCGGGCTCTGGTACTTCTTCAAGCCCCGAAGACCAAGAAGATTATTCTCAGGATGAGGATGAGTCCTTTCTGGATGAGATAAACGAGGAGGAGGCTGGGAGTGACCATATGGTATCGGAGGAGGCCATCGAGGATAGCGGACGTCTCAAGCTGTCTCGTATGAAAAAGGGTCCCATCTCGACTCGTACACCCAAGTCGACTCAAGCACCAACACATTCAATCGGGTCCTTCAGTGATATGGGGATTTCATCTGTATTGGAGACCGCTCTTCATCGCATGTCTATCCACAAGCCCACTGAGATTCAAGCCGCCTGTATACCACCGATTCTCGCAGGTGCGCATGGCGGACTACTGCCTGGAGGGTGCCATTCACATTTGGATTTTACAGGGAGAGATTGCATTGGCCATGCTAAAACGGGGTCGGGAAAAACGATTGCGTTCGCTATTCCGGTCCTGCAAACATTGTCTGTGGACCCGTACGGGATATTCGCCCTCGTTCTTACTCCAACGCGGTATGCGGAGCCTCATGTGTGATATGGTATGCGCACTCAAGTATATATTTTTCTAGTGAGCTAGCGTTTCAGATATCGGAGCAATTTGCAGTGCTGGGTGCTCCACTAAGCATTCGTACATCGGTTATCGTTGGAGGCATGGATATGATGACCCAGGCCCTCGAACTGGATGGTCGCCCCCATGTAGTGGTCGCCACACCTGGGCGTATCGTAGACCACCTCAAAAGCAGCAGTGGCGACTGGGATCTTTCAAGAATAAAGTTCTTGGTTGGTCTTTTTTTTTCCAGCCTTTGAAAAGGTGTAGTGACGAAAATGGATTGAATAGGTTCTTGACGAAGCGGACCGTCTGCTGACGCCCACATTTTCTCCGGAGCTATCATATTTGTTCAACGTCCTACCTGCCGATCGACAGACATGTCTCTTTACGGCCACACTAACACCATCTGTCGAATCGGTGGCCTCGTTGCCCCCGAAACCAGGCAAAATGAAACCTTTCTTTCACCGCACTGCATCGGCGTGAGTTAAACTTTAGTAATTATGATCCCGATCTCATTATCTCCCAGAGTCGAGACAGTTGCCAGTTTGAAGCAGCGTTACGTTCTTGTTCCGTCCCATGTACGAGAAAGTTATCTGTTTCACCTTCTCTGCAATCCCCCGGAGGATACATTACCGCTCCGCCGCGCACCGCCGGCACCCGTAAAAGCCTCTGGGAAAACGAAAGTCAACAAGTCAAAATCGTCCAGAAAGGGTGTTCAGGAAGAGGAAGAGATAACCCAGCCGCCTCCTACGATCATATTCTGTACAAAGCCTCGCACTGCCGCTTACCTCACGAGTTTCTTGAAGACGCTCTCGATCCGGAGTACGGCGCTCCATTCTCGCCTGACGCAGCACGATCGTTTGGCTTCCTTATCGTTGTTCCGCTCGGCAGTTGTCCCTGTTCTGGTTTCGACGGACGTTGGTGCTCGTGGTTTGGATATTGAAGATGTCGCGATGGTTATCAATTGGGACCTTCCAAACGAGCCAGAAGAGTATACCCACCGCGTTGGACGAACGGCACGCGCTGGAAAGGGGGGCGTTGCGATTAGCTTTGTTACTGAAAAGGACGAGCAGCGCATATTAAAGATAGAGGATCGCATCGGTATGGCTTTACAAGTTGACAAAGGTTATGAACTCATCCATTTTCATCAGGCGTCAAGCTTATTGCGTTGAAGCTGCCAGAAAGTAGAGTATTGGATAAACTGAATACCGTCTCGACCGCCAAGCGGCTTGCGAACATGGTAGGTATCCATGTCCTGTATTCGCTAATAGACTAAACATTTGTGCAGGAGTTGCACGACTCAAACTTTGGGAAACGGGAGGAAATTTACAAGATCAAAAGTCGTAAGAGGCGACAAGACGAGGTGTCGTGATAGTAGGGCGAGTAAGGACTTATTGTACGATGCTGGTAAGACATCTTTCCAGCGTCGTGGTCGAGGCCGAGAACTAAATGCCCTGCCATGAAATTTCAGAGAGTACACTTCGGCATTGCGTGCCGCGAGTACTCCGCTTCGGAATTGAAACCCCGCGACTAAATGGGTACTTCCGTCCGTCTTCCGGAAGGGTGTTTTAGATCTTCAAGCCCCCTGTTTGTAGCTGCGTTCTTCCTCCCGCCAGCAGCATCGCACAGGCCCTGCGTTTCCAAAGTATTCAGTCATAATATTTATCACTTTCTTTCTCGCACCCGTCGAACCAGGTGTCATGTCTCATCCTATCGAGTCAGCAGATTGGGATTTTGTGCTACAGTTCGTCTCGGAACCACTCGATCTCGAGATGCCGGCGCCAGAAAAACCTGTCTCAGGTAGAGTGGAGCCACCGTCGGTCCAGGGTGCAGCAGTGACTCAGGTGCCCACCCCACCCGTACGCGGACTTGTTGTCCGAATGGCGCTGATGATGACCTACTCTCGCTAGGAATCGTTCAATGCTTCCCCGGTGGATTCCCGTTTGGACGAAAACGAAACGGTTTCGGTATCGACTACCTTTTTTCCTGGCGCGCAAAATCATGCTCTCCCACCTGATCTTATCCTTCTTTCGTCCGACTCGGTGTTCTTCTACGTACACATCCATGTCCTCCTCGCCGCATCGGAGAATAACTTTAACTCTTTACTTCCACCTTCTCAAAAGTCAAAGTCTAGTCCCATGGGTCCTGTCATTCTCGTTCCAGAATCTTCGATCGTCTTCAATATCGTGTTACACGCCGTTTACGACATGTCTTGTTCTCATTATTCACCTTCATTCGATTCACTCGCAGCAGCACTCAACGCCATGAATGCATACGGAATCTCCCTCCAAACACACGTTGCCCCGTCCACTTCCCTTCACACTCTTTTCTTGTCACTCGCACCCATCTACCCCCTGGAGCTATATGCGCTCGCTGCGTCATATGACTTGTGTGACCTCGCCGTTCCGACTTCAGCATACTTGCTCTCGTTCTCTCTTGCATCGCTCACAGACGAAATGGCCGAACGAATCGGTCCCAAGTACTTGAAGCGACTCTTTTTCCTACACTTTGGACGCGCCGACGCACTGAAACGCCTTCTTTTGCCGCCCCCTCACCCACATCCTCCTACCCCAACATGTGATTATTCGGAACAGAAAAAGTTGACTCGAGCGTGGGCATTGGCATCCGCCTACCTTGCTTGGGATGCAAGGCCTGGTAAGGACTCGTAAAAGGAAGTCATGTGTAGGATTGACCCAGAGGGCGGTAGACTTGTCCACAGGTACCATGGAGTCGGCGCTCGCGCCGTTGGGCGACCAACTGTCTTGCGAATCCTGCAGAAGTGCACTCCAAGACAGGCTCAAGACGCTGCTTTTGCAGTGGTCTATGGTGAAGGTAGGTTTTGAAACCCGTCTCGAGGTTTCTATACTGAGGATCCTTTAGAGAACGATTTAGTTTCGTTGATCGTTTGCTTCCCAAGCCGAAGTCATCGCTTCATGGTATGATCCACGCCGCCACCATCAACAGCTCCTCGAAAGAGAGCGATGGATCTGATTCTTTCCGTCGTTCTTTCTGAAGTTTTGTTTTCCCTCATACATTTCTGCATTGTGTTTTCTTCTTCACTTCTTCCTCCCAGTCACAGGCATTGAACATTACTTTCAATTTTCATCTTTTGTAGACATTTTCGCAACACATCCACACAAGTAAACCTGTATTATGATGGCTGCGCACGTACACACGAATGTGATATCAGTTGGTACAACACACATGAATTCATGGGCACGGGGTTTGATCTAAGAGGAAGGAGGGATTGGAAGCAACAATTCCACACGAGAAGATGAACGGATGGGTATTATCGTGTCTTGTCCTCGGCTAGGATGGCATCGTTGAGCTCGTCCAAAGGGGCCAATTCCTTCTTGTCTACAAGATCGAACTGTACGCGGACGTGAGCGAGAGGCACACTGGAGCTACAAGAGAAGTACTTCATTGATGAACAGGAAAAAGTGACGGTAGCTGGTATTCAGGTGCGCTAAGATCTAATCAATACCATTATACGGGGTAAAAAGTGTTGGCACATACCTTCGATACCCAAGGCACAGATCTGATCAAAATGATTGCTGTAAATATGAGCATAGACGCGGAATAGCCTCCGAACGATGGTGCGGACGGTATCCCGAAAATTACGGGGGAACGGGACACCTAAAGTGAATTGAGCGATCCACGGCGATCCAACAAACGACGGTCGGTACCAATCTTATTTGGAAAGACGTTCTCATCGTCGAGAATGTTCTGAGCCCAATTCATCAACGCGTCGACGTATTCCGGTGCGGGGAGTTTGGTAGGCCTTCTGTACTTGACGCCGTCTTCCCACAAGTACTCGTACCTCGAGATTTCGATTAGGGACAGACGTGTGGAGGATCGCGTGGGATCTCACCGAGGACCGGCAGACATGATCGGACACTGATGGATCGTGGTTATGCGTTATCGGTGGAGACACCTCGGACGGACGTTACCTCTTGCGCGGTACAAAACTCTGTGACGGTACCGTACAGCATATTGAGGTGATTGAAGAAATCGACGGCTAGGCTCCGGAGTCCATGAAGGAGACACACACAAACAGAGGGTGGATCGGACAGACCGTGCACCGCCAGCCATTCGTTCAAGTCTTCGCCCTCTGGAAGTTGGACGGCGAGCCGGAGGTTGCCCGAGCCCTTGGATCGCGGGAATGGGATCAGAGGATGGTTGTTCGTCGTACGGTCGTCTCACCAGCGTCGCCTCTGCGTATTTGCGCAGCTGGTACTGCTTCGTTCCCTCTGGGACGTCCTTGCGAGGTTTAAATGTGCGGGTCTTTCCGCTACGCGATCACTGAACGTCGGTCAACAGGATGTGTAGTCGACGACTTACAGACCAAAGAAGGAAGACATGGCAGGGATGGACGAAGAGGTACTACACTAGTAATGACATTGGCAGCAAGCATGATTGAAGGTTTATGTAAGATCGACTCTCAATAATAAACGACGCTCATTTTCCATCCTTTTTTGAGCGTAAAATTGTCCAAGGCTTCTTTCGCCGTCGAAGCCAGCTCGGCGTTTTCGAAAAATACCTGGGCCATTTTGACCTTTGTCCCGTCTGCGTTTGGGGGCGACTGCGCCACGTGTGTTGCTAAAAACCCTCGGTATCTGTGACATATGGTCAGACAAGAGAAAGGCAGACGACAAGGGACGACGGACTGTTGGAAGAGAACGGACAGTACGTCGTCCGTGACTTCCTGAGGCAAATTCGTGCATAGCAGCCGTGCGGACGGTTGTTGTATCGGCGTGGGCATGGTCGCTGAAACGAATAAGCCACGATGCATGGTTGCTCGAGGTGACCGCCTACCTAACGGTTTGACCTGCTGCACGTTTTCGTCGTCCTCGTCGATCTCCATCTCCTCTTCGTCGCTGCCGTCCTCTTGTGATTTTTCCCGCTTGGGGTTGGGGTGATCACTCGTCGTGTCCTCGTCTCTCGGCCGCTTGTCTACAGACGAGACCGTGATTTTTGCAATATGTACCGCCTCTGGTCGTGCGTGCACGGACGTTGGCGCGACAAAGTTTGGATCCTCTCTGCGGGATGTCGCGTATGACTTTGATTTGGCGTAGCCGATGCGCTGTATGGGTGTGGGTTTCAGCGTGTGCGGTGAGAGGGACACGACGAACCATGGGCTTATCGTAAAAGATCATGCCCTCGCATGCCCTCATCGCGGTGGTCGCTGCGGCCAGATCAGTGAATACGAGGAAGGCCTGTCCCCTCATTTTTGGGCTCTTTGAGGCGACGACGTCGATGAGCTTTCCGTAGGTCGTGAATAGGGCATACAGCTGTATACGCAGCTCATCCTTGTTGACCTTGTCGTTGAGATTGTTGATGTAGAGTGTCGTGTTTGGCTGCGACATGGGACGGTGCAGGCGTCGCGACGGTGTTATGTACTCTCGATCTGGCAAGTGCCTCCCACGGGTGACCGAGCGCAAAACCCGCGTCGTTGCTTGAAAATTTTGACGATGCAGTCGTTCTTGACGCCGTTCTTCTCCCTCTCCTACCCCACCGCCCGCCCCTCCCACCCCGACTCCTTCCCCGACTCCGTCTACTACAACACCGGCTCACTCGATGTCTGTCTCATCGTGTCATGTATCGCCGTTATGGCCGTGTTACGCGACGTGACGCGCATCTACGTCCTCGAACCATTCGCAAAATGGAAGCTCACTCGCGACTGGGCACGCTCACAACGCAAAAATATCAACGGCGCCACCAACGGTTCATCGCTTCCAAACGGCGTTTCTAACCACGGGCACGCTCACCTGGTTCCGTCAAAAAGGGATTCGCGCGGGATACACAGAAGCACGTTAAGATTCGCCGAGCAAGGCTGGTCTTTTATATACTACTCCGTCAACTTCGCCTTCGGTATCGTGAGTGACAACCGGATCATGTAACTACCCCATTCTGACATACCGCATCCAGTATGTGCACCACAATCTTCCCACCCGAGCCTTGCACCCAACCGATCTCTGGTTCAAATATCCTCACACGCCTATCCCTGGCACCGTCAAATTTTATTATCTTACCCAAACTGCCTTTTACCTCCATCAAGTGTTGATTCTCAATGCCGAAGCTCGTAGAAAAGATCATGCCCAAATGATGACCCATCATATTATCACCATCATACTCATGGTGACGAGTTATGCTTACAATTTCACCCGCATTGGCTGTCTCATCATGGTCTTGATGGACTGTTGTGATATCTTCTTACCGGTAAGCTGCCCTCGATCCGATTGAACTGTTAACTCATCTATACCAGCTTGCCAAAATGCTGCGCTATATTGGCTTATATACCCTTTGCGACGTGACTTTTACCCTTTTTTTGGTCTCTTGGTTCATTACGCGACACGTTCTTTTCCCCATTGCCATCAAAAGTGTGATGATGGACTCTATACATCTTGTCCCCGAGTTGTGGGCCCCAGAAAGAGGCAGTTTTTATTCACACTCCATACACAAGACCTTTTCCGCTTTGCTAGCTTCCTTGCAGGTGAGTCGCGCACATGCTCCTTTCCGCGTGTTGCATGCTCAACAGCGTGCGCAGGTAATCCAGATCATTTGGTTCGGAATGATCTGTCGCGTTGCTTTTCGTGTTGTTACCGGCCAAGGGGCATCTGATACCCGAAGTGACGAGTAAGTCCGCTGTGGACAGTGTTGATCAACAACTGACTCTTCACAGGGAAGCCGAGGAAAAGGAAGAGTGACCACATATTTGGTAGACTACTCTACAGACATTGCGCATTTAATGCCCAGAGGTTTCGCAGATACCTTTGCATACCTAGACGCTCAATGTTTTTATATACTTAAGCATAATCTCAAGTTTGTGTTGTTCGAGGGGCATTTCCTTTTGTGGAAGCGTGGTCGCAGTCGCACAGCGAAGCATTGAACCCTTTCCTTGTCTTTGATCTGCTTTATCTTTGCTCACGACCATGATGGCTAGTTTCATGTCTTTCTTCGGGGGGAGGCGAGACTCCAAGCAGGCAGCTCGTGATGCCATCGTTTCAATGAGGCAACAGCTGCAGATGATAGAGAAGAAGGAGGACTTTCTTCAGAAGAAGATAGACGAGGAGTTGAAGAAGGCAAAGGCGAACGCTGTCTCAAATAAAGCGGGTACGCCGACCCCAACGCCCGCTTGCATGCACTGAAAACCCTTGCCGTCTATGCAGCCGCAACCCAGGCCTTGCGCAGAAAGAAGCAAAGCGAAACAGAGATGGACAAGTTGAACGGACAACGTCTGCAGCTAGAACAACAAATCAACACTCTCGAGTCTGCGAACCTCAACCTCGAGACCATGCAGGTCATCAAGAAGGGCTCTGACGTGCTGGAGCAGATCCACGGACGCATGTCGGTGTCTTTTGTGTGTGTGTGTGTTGTGTTGCGCCTGGACCTGATGCGTTTGCATGCCTTAGGACGATGAACGACGTGGATGCGACGATGACCAAGATTGCCGAGCAACGAGAGATTGCGAATGAGATTTCAGAGGCAATATCTGCGCCCATCGAACAAGTCGACGAGGTGATTCATGTCGGTTCGGGCGAGTGCGATAAAGGTGTTCACGACTTGTTTGCAGGACGCACTCAGGGAAGAACTAGCCGAACTCGAGCAAGCGCAATTGGACGAGCGTCTAGCTGGCGCGGAACATGTTCCTGTACACATTCCGTCTGGCGCACGGGACGCGCGTAAGTGGTCAACTTGTGTCTACATTCACTTCTTTCATTATATCCGTAGCCAAACAAGTTGCGGTAGAGGACGACGAGGAAGCGCAGTTGAGAGAGTTGCAGGCTGCTTTGGCGATCTAACGCCTGTTGTATCAAACTTTTGGGTTTGACCCCTCGTGTGTGAGGATAGTTGTTTCATCATCTACTACCAATATCCCATCACCTCCATTTAATAACGTCGCTCATTTTGCGCCCATTGGGACGTGGTCTCAAGTGGGTAGTGTACAGGATAATCAGCATTAAATTATGCAGCGATGGTCACTAGACTATGAGTGCAGTGGGGGGGGGATGCAAGTGAATGCAAGGAGAGAACGTGCGGGGAGAGATGCAGATGATGAGAGTGCTATGCAAGTTTTGATGATCGGAAGGTGACGAGAGAGATTCAAAACAGCAAGCAGTCATGACGAAAAGCCACGAAGTCCCAGAATTCTACGTACGTCAGAAGTAAAGCGCAACGAGTCAAGGATTGGCAGCAAGTCAAGGAGAGCTTCGTCGTGTGGATCGTGGGTCCATCCTTCTATGGGTATACCATTTGCTGTCAAACGAGGATCAAAACGACAGCCTGGAGTCGACGCTTGGGAAACACTGACCTTCATTGACGCGATAACTGATCGGTGAATTGTCAACGAGGCAAACACGCGAGAGATCTTGCTCAATAATAGACAGATCTTTGGTATATGAACCGTTTGGGAGCAGCGTGCAGGACTAGGAGAGACCTCTAAAAAAAGAAACGATGCCAAGACTGGGCAACGCACCTCGCGAAAGAAACGGCGGGCGAGGATGCCGCGTCCAGCGTCTAACCAGTCGATGACTGGATCAGCATACTCCTGCATCGATGCAGTAAATACGACCAGCGTGTACCATCCCGAAACCTACACTGGGTTAAATCGGAGTCGAGGCTGGTAGGGGGATATAAATACCTTGCGAAGAAAGTAATCCGCAAAAGGACGCTTGTACACATGATACAGGGTACTTCGACCACCGAGAACGACCTCGACTGTGTGACCCTTGTTGCGCCTTCCAAAACCAAGAAGACCGAAACCGCCAGAGGAGAGGGAGATGGGTTTTGAGGTCGAGTGTATGAGGGTCTCGTCCAGGTCGAGCACGAGGGTCTTTGGGAGGTGGAAGGGGGTCTTGTGGGCGGGTAAAGGAGGGGTAGCTTCTCGGGGAGCTTCGGAAACAGAAAGGTGAGGGGATGTCGATAGGGAAGTGGACGCGGGAACGGGCGATGGGGGAGGCGTCGGGAGGGGAGGCATCTCAGGCGTTGGATGGCATGGGGCATCTGGAGGTGGTGGTGGGGATGGCTGGGCAGCTGGTGGAACGTTGCGGGCGTCATCGTTGTTCGTGTCACGATTATCGGGGTGGACGAGTGTGAGCCGAATGCGACTGCGGTCAATTTCGGCAGGTATCCAAGAGGCCCAGGTAGCACATATCGTGTTCCAGGCAAGAACGAAGATACGGACGAGGAAGAGACGCCTGAATGGCTGAGATCTGGGTGCTGGATCAGGGAATGGCAGGAATCCCGAGGGGGAGGAGTAGGAGCGGCGTGGACGGGCAGGACGAGAGTCTCGGAGCGCGCTGGCGTCGGAGCCACGACGGCGCGGGGGACAAGGGGCGGCGGGTGTTGGCGGGGGAGTGCGGGGGAGGAGGAGAAGGTCGAGTTGGCGGGAGAGTAGAGCGAGCGAGTTCATTGCGACGACGTTTAGGTCAAGGACACCCGCGCACGTGCTACACTCGTCTACAAAATATATCTAAACCCTTCCTTGCCCTCTTCGTCCATCTTCTTGTTCAACCCTCGCAAATGCTCCCTGAACACCCACCCCAGCACGATCGCGCACCCCGAGCACGCGACGCATATCCCGTATGAATACCGGTATGTCGGTCCCCAGTTCTCTGGCCAAACGTATCTGTCACACATCGTCTTCAGTGCGCTCCACGGCTCAGCGGCGCACTCACGACCCTGCAACATTTCCCAACTGCGAGAATCCGTTGATAAGCGACAAACACACTGCACGCTTCGATGGCGGTCGCGGAAATGAATTGCTTATCCATGCATACATCACCGCATATCCAGCATACGACTGTGCCATGAGGAAACTATTCCGGTGCACTTTGAGTGCGATATTTCCGAAATGAACAAATGACCCTTACAAGGACACGTAGCGTGCTGCTGTTTTCGTGGTACTGATCGCGATGATGAATCCGATTATGCTTGTGATATACGAGCCAGTCATGTGGTAAAACCGTTCCTTCTTTGCGTCCGAATGTCTAGTGACCGAGGAACGTTTTTAGATTGCTTCAATGTCTTCAAACTGTCCAATTTACCTGGATACGCGTCGTGACACAATCATGGCCAAAACGAACGGAGGTGCAATCAGCAGGAGGCTCACCGTAGGATCATATCCAAGCGTGGCAGTCAGCGTTGGGAAGTAGGCGTTGAAAGATAATGCAACAACTTGTGCTGCGACCAGAAAGGCAAACCACCATACTTTCCAATCCGTGACAGCCAGGTATAATCCGCGCGCCCTTCCCCCTGTTTCGGATTCATCCTCGTCGTCAACGCCAACGTCCTCCTTCATACGCCTCAGAGCGAGGCGACGTTCCTCTTCTGTGAGCCAGCGGGTGTTACCTGGAAAATCTGGAAGGATAAATATAGCGCAAACTCCAATGAAACACGTCAAGGATCCTTCAATGTAGAACAACCACCTAATATCGTGCGTTAGACCGACATGTCCAGCAGATTACTTGTGACAAAATTCACCTCCATCCTGCCCGTCCGAGTACACCATCCATACCATCCAGAACTCCCGATGCCATCAAGGCCCCAAATGCATTACTTATGTTGATCCCGCCGCATAACACTGCGATACGCTGGCCCACTTCTTCCCGCTTGTACCTATCATCAACATTAATGTTTGTGAGCTCATTTCCATCATGTTGGCAATCCAGCTGACCATTTTGAGATTAGGAAGAGTGCTCCGGGGAAAAAGGCTGCTTCCATGAAACCGAGAGAAAATCGTGTAAGCAATGCACCAATAAAACTTGATGTGAACAATGTCTGTCAGGAATTTCTCTGCATATTGCATGGACAACCAACTTTGTGGTGATACCCGTCAGCGCTGAAATGACACCGCAAGCGATTGTGCCGCCCGGTAAGTATATGGATGGTTTCCCAATGTAATTCATGAACATGTTACTAGAACGTTGACATGTCAGTAGCATGCACGTCGATCGAGGCCTATGTGTGCTCACGATGGGATCTGCATAATAATGTAGCCTACATATAGGATCGCCAACAGGGTCGTGTACTGGGTTCCAACAAGGTGAAGGTCGGTCAGAAGTTCTCGTGATCGAGCGGCACTAATTCATGTTAGTAGGACCCTCAGTGGTGCGACACGCATACCTGGCATTGTTTCTGTCAATCTACTCTCAACATCAGTCTGGGGCTCAAGCAGACAGTTACTGTTTGCTTTACATAGTTCAAAATACAAATGACGAGCAGGATGGACATCCGTAGGTCGAGTTTCCACAAGAGCTTGCGTTCAAGCGTTTCGCGTGCCTCTTTTCCGCAGAGTTCGTCATCTGAATCATCGTAAGCAGGTACTTCTACCTTCAGTTTTGAACCCTTGTCGTCGACAGGCAGCAACATTGAGTCCAAGGGATTTATAGACACGGAAGAAGAGAGGGGCTCTTGATGTCCAGTCCGCGTTGCCCACGTGAATTAATATTGATTAGGCTGTCATGCTGGCCATGCAACAGGCGAGCATGTTTATCGAGCGATTCGTCTAGACTACGGTGCCACATAGCTACGTAGTGAACAACTCAACTCACCACAGAAAACCACAACAAGAAACGTCGAATTCACCGAAGCCTTCGCTTTAGTACAGATACATCGCCGCGAAGGACGTTTTTCTGTTTCACCTTTCTTTCGGTTTCGGGATAATTCGAGGCTGAAATTTTAATTATATCCTATTCGGTTCGAGGTTCGTATCATTTTTCGTCACGATGGATTTATTTACGACGCTATTGAACGTAGATATCGATGGGAGTGATTGCTACCTGATAGATCGGCGTTCACCGCACGTCAATGAAGCAAAACCAAACAATACGGGGGTACAAGACTTCTTTTTTTGGCGGTTATGGTGGCGGCGGCGTGAGCTGCCACTAGAGCGAACGTTTTATCTGACACGGTATCAGTTCAGTTGGGAATCGCCCGTGGCATGTTGTCGTCCATTTCGTTTCAGCCGTCGCGAGATCGTGACGTTCTGTTCCCTGGACTGGGTATCATGATCTCGGTACGATATTGTATCCGACAGATGGTCACGGTGCCAAAAGAGAAGCCAAGTGGCTATCTGTGAGCAGTGTTTCAAGTTGTACTTGCCAATGGCTAGTCACCAGACTAACCATAAGCTTAAGATTTACTAGTAAGGCTCCTACTTAGCATACTCCGAGTCCAACGCAATGTTCGATCGGGACTGTACATCAAAAAAAAAAACTTTTAGCT
Source organism: Aureoboletus auriporus (assembly GCA_038089615.1). Taxonomy (NCBI): domain Eukaryota; kingdom Fungi; phylum Basidiomycota; class Agaricomycetes; order Boletales; family Boletaceae; genus Aureoboletus; species Aureoboletus auriporus. The sequence goes on from JBBPLF010000007.1 coordinate 155,492, forward strand.
CTCCAAGTGAACTAGAACATCTGGGTATGCATGGGTTCAAACATTTAAACATTCACGCGCAAGGTACATAAATGACACTGCCACATGTTATTCTTTCAAGAGCAGACTTGCCATCGCTTTCGAATCATTCGCTTCCTCGCTCGGTAGAATCATAACCTGTGGAAACTTAGATCGGGCCAACGACCACGGCGGCATACAGCACAAGTACTCGTTGCAAGGGAAAGCAGCACAGAGCGTTGCAACGCCCCCTCCGCTCAGATCCTGCTAGTATCATCCTCGTCGGCAAGTACTGAGACGTCCGTCGAGGGTAGGGGAAATCCCCCCGCTTTCTACCTCTTGAACTCTGAAATGCGTTCGATGTACCAGTAGCCCAGCACTCTGACCACGGCAAGTCGCCCAAGTTTTGTAAGATGGCACAAATCATTGGCAGCCATATTTATTGATCATCAATCAAGCAACGTTTCAACCTTGATCGCCTGGCTCAGGGATCGGAACAGACACTGGCCAAATGGCCATAGAGCGCAGTCGCTTGATCCGGGACTCTTCTGGTCTCCATCGGCAGCCGGCCCAGAACCGCTCATTCAACTTCAAATCATGATGCCATGCCAATGGTGACCCATAAGAAATTGGCTGATCCACGTTACAGGAGTCAGTTATAGGAGTGACAGGACCACGTTATAACAATGAATGCACCTGCAGGTAAATGCAGTGGATTAGTGGTTGGAGCAGCGTTTGTTCTAATATTGACGGGGCTTCAACACCTCAGGCTTCAACATAGCGCTGACGTCCTACAAACTAAATTCCAATATAGCAAGGTGTGTTATCTACTGCCAGTGTTACTCATGTTGCTCAAGTGGGCAATTTGTGCTTTGAGTCAACACGATCATCACAGATCTCGATCACGGGGGTTGTTCATGCGTTCCTCTGGCTAATGATCATGTTGGTTGTCTTGATATTGGAACAAGGCATCACTGGCACCTGCGGGTATGCAGAAAGTGGAGCGCGGTGAACTTGCGGGTGAGCTCTGCCAGAACGACTCGTGAACCCGGTGAGGGAAGCTTCAACTTGAACCCCTGGCAACGCTGGTTTCTCGGGTGACGGAGATGACTCGGAGTTCTGAGCGAGAGTATGCTTTTGGAGCTCCCTGCGAAGGGTCACGATCTGGCTCTTCAATATAATCGAGAATTCCACCCCCTCGTCATCATCTGTGGCATTAGTAACCAGCACAAGGGTTGCCACGCTTAACAGGGCGAAGTTAATCAGTACGAAGCAGGGTAAATCAATGTCTGACCTACAATGCTTCTTTCAGATATGCAAAACTGAACCCTTCTGTAAATTCGGCTACTTCCTCGACGAGGGATTCTGGGAAATATATATATGTCCTCGTTGTCCTTAAGCTTCTCTTGCCGATACTTGGTATATAGCATACGTTCTTGGTAGTCGGGATCATTGAATAGACTGCCTGCTAGTTAGCGCGATCATCGTCGTGTGTTAATTAGCGTACTACTTCCGATCGAACCGGCTGGGACGATTTGACAAGCCAGCGTCCAGTCTATCAAAATGATTGGTGGTAGCAATGATAGGTAAGCCATCGTTCCCTTCGAGCCCATCAAGCTGGTTGAGGAAAAACGATCGGTTTCGATCGTTGATCAGACTATCGAGATCCTCCAATATCAACTAGATAACGTTCAATAAACGATTTGAAAGGCAAGTGTTCCGAGTCCGCCCAATACATACCACACAGGGGGCCAACTGGCGTGCCTTGGGGAAGACGGTCTGCATAGCGACCTCTTCGCCCCGGTTGCCTTAGGAATTGATGTCAGTTTGCTAGGGTAATTTTTCTATTTTCGTTGCTTACTCCGGAGGGATTTGACATAGAGTGGAGTGAACCCACGCTCGGTGCAAGTCTTCATAACGACTTTGATGCTAATTGTCTTTCCATTCCCTAGGAAGGCCATACTGTAAGCGTGTATGCGAGCAGATTGATTAGACAGAGATCTTGCCTGGGGACCATGCATGATTAAGCCACGCTGACTACATCATGAGTTCACGATGCTAGAGTGCAACAGATGCTAACCAACCTTCCATGAAATCGATAGTCTCTTGTACGTCTTCTCGGATTTGAAGAAACCATAAATATCCTTTTGCAGGGCCTTCTTGCTCTCCTCCTTCATGACGACGTCATCCCAAGACGTATCTTTGATCTGGTGCCAAAGTGATTTGTTTTTGGACCAATTGTTCTGGTTGAACACCCAGATCTCATCGTGAGTTTGTTCTGCATAAAGGGACACAGCGAGCACGAGGTCTCGCGCTGGCTGCTCAGAACCAGCATGAAGGATAAAATATACAGTCTTGATGAAGTCGTTGACCTGAAACTAGTAGTCGCAGAGTTGGCATGTCAGATGTTTTTACGTTCATGTGTCGCTCGTACCTTTGCAATGTAAGTGACAAACTCAAACTCCTGCTCAACGCCGAATTAGTAATGCGAGATGGGCAGTCAGGATGAAAATTCTTGCGTTCCAGGTAAGCTTGTATGAACTAAAGATCGTATTGTCGACGAGTGATCCAGCGACCTCGCCCGTGATGCGTCCGGACGCCGGTGTGAATGCGACACTGGAAACTTGGTTTGTTCCTGATTCTCCAGAATGGATTGTGAGACCATGGAATGCAAGAAGGTTGAATCTGTCAGGACAGTGATCCTCCAAGACAACAAGGGAGTGACCCGGATACAGTTTCCGAAGAGCGTCTGCGTTGCAGGAAAAGGACTCGCTCAGGCGATCGACGTCGTATATTAGGATACTTACACTATCAGCTCAGGACTGGCATGCTTTGCAGATGCTGAGGTGGAAGGAGTGAGTGAGAGGGACAAGGAAAGGTAAATCATAGATGTCACGAACATTGATGTACCCATTGCTCATAAATTGGTTCATGGGGACGAACGTCTATGCACTCGATGTCTTGAGCCATCTTGCACTTGCTGTGGTCAAGCGCAGCACTGGGAGTATAAAACCATGTGTATCAGGGGTTAATCTTCTATATTTAGACTACTTTTTAATGTGACAGGTCACGTGCCTAGTAGCCGACTGCCGTGAATCTCTATAATCTATGGTTCAGCTCAGGCCAAGGACTTACCACAGCCTTCTGAATCCCCCACTGGCAGGGTGCGCTAGGTAATAGGTGTCAGTACTTTGAATTTTCAAATCACAGCCCGAGTCGGTGACCTACTTGCAACAAGTTGCAGGACATCCGGTCCTTATGTACTAGTAATCGGCGACCCTGGGACCAGTGAGTGCCAGTGACGTTGTCCTTTAAACCATGTCGACAACAATCGACCAAACTATCTCGCAGATGCGGTAGAACAGCTGAGCTGATGTGCTTATACTAATAGGAAGAGATGTTCAAGCCTCGGCGGGGTAAGAGGTGGTAGGGCTGGCGAGAGAGCAGGGCGAGCGAGTTCATTGCGACGACAAGGATACCTGCACACGTGCTGCACTTCTACAAAATATATCTGAACCCCTTCATGCCCTCCTCGTCCATCCTCCGGTTCAGCGCACGCAGATGTTCCCTGAATACCCACCCTAGCACGATCGCGCACCCCGAGCACGCGATACATATTCCGTATGAATACCGGTACGTCGGCCCCCAGTTCTCTGGCCAAACGTATCTGTCCCGCATTATGGCCTTAAGACTTAAGTGCTTTATACAGCCCAGTGGTGCACTCACGACCCTGCAACATTTCCCAACTGCGAGAACGCGTTGATAAGCGACACACACACCGCACGCTTCGATGGCGGTCGCGGAAATGAATTGCTTATCCACGCAAACATCACCACAAATCCAGCATACGACTGTGCCATGAGGAAACTGTTCCAGTGCACTTTCAGCGCGATATTTCCGAACGAACAGATGGTCCTTACAAAGACACGTAGCGTGCCGCTATTTGCGTGGTACTGATCGCGATGATGAAACCAATGATGCCCGTGATATACGAGCCAGTCATGTGGTAAAACCGTTCCTTTTGCATATCCGAATGTCTAGTCACCGAGGAATATTTTCAGACATAAACATCTTTCAAATCGTCCAATTTACCTGGATGCCCAGAGTGACACGATCGCGGCGAAAACGAACGGAGGTGCAACCAGCAGGAGGCTCACCGTGGGATTATATCCAAGCGTGGCAGTCAGCGTTGGGAAGTAGGCGTTGAAAGATAATGCAACAACTTGTGCTGCGACCAGAAAGGCAAACCACCATACTTTCCAATCCGTGACAGCCAGGTATAATCCGCGCGCCCTTCCCCCTGTTTCAGATTCATCCTCGTCGTCAACGCCAACGTCTTCCTTCATACGCCTCAGAGCGAGGCGACGTTCCTCTTCTGTGAGCCAGCGGGTGTTACCTGGAAAATCTGGAAGGATAAATATAGCGCAAACTCCAATGAAGCACGTCAAGGTTCCTTCGATGTAGAACAGCCACCTAATATCGTGCGTTAGACCGATATGTCCATCAAGGCATTGTTGACACAGTTCATCACCTCCATGCTGCATGTCCGAGCACACCATTCATGCCCTCCAGAATTCCCGATGCTATCAAGGCCCCAAATGCATTACTTGTGTTGATCCCACAGCATAACACTGCGGTACGCCAGCCTACTTCATCCCGTTTGTACCTATCATTAATACTTGTGAGTTCATTTCGGTCCTACTGGCCATTTAACTGACCACTTTGAGATTAGGAAGAGGGCTCCGGGGAAAAAGGCCGCCTCCACGAAACCGAGGAAAAATCGTGTAAGCAATGCACCCATAAAACTAATGTCTATCAGGTATTTTCCCTGCATATCGCATGGACAACCAACTTTGTGGTGATACCCGTCAATGCTGAAATGACTCCCCAGACAATTATGCATCCGGGGAGGTAAAGGGACGGCTTTCCAATATAATTCATGAACATGTTACTGGAATATCGTCATGGTGAGTAGCATACACATGAAGCGAGGTGTCACTAATGTGTGCTCACGATGGGATCTGCATAATAATATAGCCTACATATAGGATCGCCAACAGGGTTGCATACTGCGTCCCAACAAGGTGAAGGTCTGCGGTGAGTCCTCGTGATCGAGCGGCGCTAATTCACGTTAGTAGGACCCTCCTTGATGTGACACGCATACCTGGCATTGTTTCTGTCGATCTGCTCTCATCATCAGTCTGAAGCTCGAAGGGAAATCTAATGTTTAGGTTTACATAGTTCAAAATATAAATCAGGAGCAGAATAGACATCCGTAAGTCGAGTTTCCACAAGAGCTTGCGCTCAAGTGTTTTACGTGCTTCGTTTCCACAGAATTCCTCATCTGAATCGTCGCAAGTGTGCACTTGTCCCTTGAATTTCGAATCCTCGGCGGCGGGCAGCGACACCGGGTCCATGGGATTTGTAGACATAGAAAGAGAGAAGCAGAAAGCGCTATAGACGTCCACTTCAGGTTGCCCACGGGAATTAATATTGACTGGGCTGGCACACTTGGCACGAAACAGGCGAGCATTCTTATTCTTACCGACCCAATCATCATCCACAGTACCAAATAGTTAACGACCAAATCACGGAGAGTCATACCTTGTGCCAGTGATGATAAAATTAACCTTTGCTTTAGAACAGGTATGCTACAGCAGACGAAGTTTCCAAACTTATCATATCGCTTCATCAAGGCGATTCGAGGCTGTACGCGGAAGTATCACTACAAACCAGAATAAGGTCGGTATCATTCTTCATCATGATGAATTCATCTACAACGATGCGCCGTTTGATGTGGATATCGATATGAATAGTGATTGCTACCCGATAAATAAGTTATCATTGCACCTCAACGAAGAGGGTCAATTCACTTGATACGGAATACAGAGTCTTTCCTTTCGTCTAATTGCTGCGGCATCGTGAGCTAAATTAGGCTGGGTGTCATCTGAAACGACACCTGTCTAGCCCTGAGTACGGTGGCTGTTGATCACTACGTTCCGGCCATGTCCGTTGCACGGTACATGTTCCAGAGTGGTGTATCATCTCAGTACAATATTATCTCCGGGACCGGCCGGCGCCGAATGATGTGCTAGCCTATCAGTCACCAGACCAATAGCTAGCTGTCAGATCTGACAATCACTTCAGATAGGATGGTACACCAAAATTCATTCATAATCCCGCTTCTAGTTCGCGTCAGTCTCTTGGATGACTTGAAGGATATCAGATACGACTGCATCCTCGCGTCCCGCCTTCCAAACGCCGGTCAACTTTCCGCTCCATCTTGTGCCCTTGCCTCCACCTTTGACGTTGAGCCTATCCTTTACCAGCGCTCCTGCTTCCTTTACGTGTTTCTCAGACGAGCCGATGATCAACAAGACATTGGTTCCTGTTACACTTTGAGAGGACGGCGTCGAAGATAAGATAAGGAGGTATTGGGCTGGGCTCTCAGCAATTCCTGTAAACGAAGTCGCTATGGCGGATAGGAATCCAACTGGATTGACAGAATCGTCCACTCGATGCACATGTTTCATGAATACTGGGCCTGATGAATGACCCATTTCCTCTGCGACGTTCCTTGCGATATACTTTGCAAGTTCATACTCTAGGTCTTCGACTCGCTTTTCTGCTCTCTTGCGTTCTTCTATCACCTGCTCTACACGAGCTGGTACCTGAGGAGCCCCACAGCTAAGAGTCGCCGCGGTCGTTGTGAGCTGCCTGTGCGTATTGGTAAGATGGTCGATAAGCCTTGGCCCTGCGAAGAAATACAGTCTAGCGGAAGAGGTGTTCGAGCGAGCGAGCGTCTCCGTTTGGGGGACCAAAAAGAGTTGAAGATTGTGCAAAGTGGGCCAATGAGTGCCGCAACAACTACATAACACACTCCATTAGTGCTGTCATCCATCCCAAGCCCGAGTGTACCAAGGACGTACGGACTCCGATCAATTTGGTCAATTACCACGACCCTCATAATCCCACCAGTATAGTCAGCAGGGATTGCCTTTGCGACGCCGCGCGAATGGTTTTCTAACTCGTCTGGTCCGTTTGGCTTTTTCATCTCCTGGACTTCGACATGAACGTTTCGGCCTTCAGAGACGTATCGATTTACTGTAGTCTGAATACTTTGTATTTCGTCACTGGTCATGCTTCTTGCTAGCTCAACGTAGCATGGAGCAGGTGCGTCCGTCAAAGACCAAGAAAGCGTCTGGGTATTCAGACGGTCCTCAAGAACAGCGGATAAGAGGTGCTGAGAAGTGTGCATAGTCATCTACACCGGAGAGCTGTCACGATATCAAGATCGAGTGAATTCTAGACACTTACATGATCGTATCTGCGATCCCAGTCCGCATCTCCGAGTTTGACCCAGACTTTCGTTCCTACTGTGAATTGGAGGATATCCACTGCAGCGTCTTCTACTTGCACATAATGAATAGCATGTCCACCATGGCGCTTCGCTTGTAGAACTTTCCAGACACGTTGATCAGCGGTTTGAATCAATCCAGTGTCTGAGGGCTGGCCGCCTCCCTCTGGAAACACGATGGTATCGTGCAAAATAACTTCGATGGTTGGCGCGTTGGATGCTGAAGATGCGATATCCTTCTTTCCCTTTCTTCCGCCTGGCATGGGTTGGATTTGTGAGATCCGACAGCTCACGACACTGGTGAATACCTCGCGTAGCAGAGGGTCCCCTTTGAGATCGTTCTCAGTTGTGATACACTGATCTTATTTTGTTGCCTCACGTTGACATGCCAGCAGACCAATAGGGATGGAGAATTGGGGATCTGATGGGATCTGAAGGGTGGTGGAAACGATCCTGTGGTATTGAGAAGGTGTGACCAAAGGTGATAACAAGGTCGTTGCGCTCGACATTCAAAGATTCGGGTGAGAGTGGGTGAGAGTGTTTCGGTAAGGAAAGGTGCTGTCCACTGGCCTATATATAATTAACGGCAACGGCATGTTCTCTTCCGACGGGGCCCTTTATGATTCGATTCACAGTAAGTATACGTCGCAGCTCGTGCCAGTGACTTACTGTAGTATGGCCTGTCTCTCCACGCATGTGAGGCAATATCCTTCAAAAGTTTGGGTATTTCACTAGAATCCATAAAGGATCTCATTATAGCAGCTCTTCTTGACAAAGCCATAACGGTTTCAAGTTCTACCTCTCCTGAGGTAGCTGTTTTAAATGCGATATTGGCTAGCGGGATTTGAAAGAGCAAACAGGCGAGCTCAGGCTCCTCCTTCATTCTATATGTTTATTGCAGCCTGAGGACTTGATCTAAGCTTTTCTCGGGCGACCACTAGCAACAAAAGGTCTTCAGAAAACAACTTGGCTACAGAGTCCTCCAACGCACTCGGATGTTGGTATCTGTTCTGAGTTAGCTTGCTGCGACACGCGGCATGCAATAAAACTTCGACCTTGCCAAAACTATCGACTCGAAGTAGTGTTAGGTCTGTCGTGTCCCTGGACTTGAATGAGTAAATCAATTACTAGCCTGAGTACTAGTTCGTGGCAGACTAACCAATCGTCACGGTGGTCGTACGATGGAGTTAGAGGCTTCAATATATTGATTTGAACCCACGACCGAGTCAGACCTTGACTCAATGACGACTTGAAAGTCACATCGCATCGCATCATCGCATCATCCTTTGAGTCTTTGACCATGAGTACTCTCAAAACCATCGCCTCAGGGTGGCATTTCACTCAAGTCGGTGGAGGCCAAGGCACGGAAAATGGCGAATGGTTGCCAGTCTCAGAGTTTCCTACAACAGTTCACGTCGAGCTTTTGAAATCTAAGATGATCCCAGATCCAGTGAGATTTTGCTACTGTTTCGCTAGATGGTATACTGATCAGTTCCCCAAGTTCATTGGCTTGAATGAGTGGGAAGTGCAATGTAATTGCCACGGGCTACTGACTCGGACCTGTCATTGGCTCACTCAGCTCACCCAGGGATCGGGGAAGCCGACTGGGCGTTCAAGAATACGTTCGACGTCACTGAAAAGGACCTGAGTGGGGCAAACGCGGATCTTGTTTTTGAGGGCCTTGACACATTTGCAAGCATCACACTGGCAAGTATCGTGAACTTAGCTCTGAATGCACGCTAACTGATAACTTGTACATAAGTAGAACGGCCAACATATCCTCAGGTACGTCGTTTTATAGCATCTGAGCAGGGATGTCAACCATTCAAACATCGATTAGCACCGAGAGCCAGTTCATCACATATAGTGTGCCTGTCAAACATCTCCTGAGAGCTGGCGCGAACGACCTGTTGATTACTTTTGTCAGTGCGTTTAAGAAGGTGATACATTAACTTCTTCCTACCAAACCACCACTAACAAGCTTCAGGGAAGAGAACTCGAGAAAGCCAACGGCAAATTTCACTTATGGAACGGTGATTCGAGTCGTCTGCATGTGCGCAAGGCGCAATACAAGTAACTCTTTCTTGTCCTTCTATTAGATAACCTTCTGACACAACTTCTAGTTATGGTTGGGATTGGGGTCCTGTTTTAATGACCGTCGGTCCTTGGAAACCCATCAAACTCCATACGTATGATGTTTGTCTTGCAGATGTCGACATCAGGAATGTAGTTTCGGAAGCGCTGGACGTCAAGATGTCTGTCGACTTATTACTGACCGACCAATTTTCTGGTTTGGCGTCCATCACCCTGAAGAATCCTCGAGGAGAACTAGTCACGGAGAGGAAAATAAAGGTAGAATCTAGCAACGCTCGTGCAGAGTTCGAATTCCCCAGTGGAGAGCTTCAACTTTGGTACCCTGTTCATTACGGAAAGCAACCGCTCTACAGCATTGATGTGATTGTTGTTTCCGATATCGTCAGTAGCCAGTGGCTCTTACAGCCGAAATCATTGACACGCGCATACAATAGACTGGCCAAATTGTCGATTCGAAGACGGAACGTGTCGCTTTCCGCCGCGTTCGCGTAGTCGAAGAACCTCTCATCGATCAACCTGGAAAGACGTTTCTGTTTGAGATCAACAATATCAGAATCTTCTGTGGTGGATCGAACTGGATACCTGCAGATTCATTCCTTACGACGTCAGTGGTCCTTTGTTACTTTGTTGTGCGGCTAATTTGGGCGGCTTGTAGGGTAACGACAGAAAGGTACCGCGCTTGGTTGCAGCTCTTGATCGATGGGAACCAGAATATGATTCGAGTCTGGGGAGGTGGTGTTTACGAAGCAGA